>PVLD010002866.1:0-154985 GCA_004027595.1 Dinomys branickii
TTTTTTTTAGTAGAAAAAGATGATGGTGGTAGAATAGAAGATGATGATGGTACCACCAGAGGTGGTAGAAGCTGAAGGGCCTGATAAAGATGAAGTGTAGTGAGCATGCTTTGCAGGGAGCTGTGGGCTTGGTGGTTGGCACGACAGTTTCCTCCGTACTCTCCATAGAGAATTCATGTTTGGTCAGCAGTAGTGTTACTGATCATAGCCCTTGAGAATGCTGTAGGAACGAGTTCTCGAACCCAAAGACTCCAGCAGCTCAGAGCAAATGTGTCACTTCCGTCCTTGGGCACCCTGCCTGTCAGGGAAGAATCTGTCTGGGGTGGAGTGCCTGGGGAGGGTGATTTTCAGTTGTCTTGGTTCTGATGACTCACGTGGTGGACTATCTAGATGTTACTGTGTCATTTTTTTTTTTTTTTCCAGAGACAGAGTCTCTATGCAGTTCAGGCTGGAATTGAACTCACTGTGTAGCCCAGGCTAGTCTTGAACTTTCAGATCTCCTGCCTCAGCCTCCTGAGTGCTGGGATTACAGGCTATGCCACTTTTTGTCTGCTGACATGACTGCTTGGATTTAACCGGCTCTGTAGGGGGTGTTCTGGGGCAGAGAACATAGACCTCATTTATGTTTCTTGGTAGCGCAGGTAAAATATTACTAAGGAGGGGTATTGAAGCTTAGAGTATCAAGATTTCAAAACCATTTCTGAGTTCGTATTTATTCATCTTCCTTCTCAACTACTATTCTCAAGGCTAAGAAAAGATACCATTTCCCCCAGGTGACAAGTACAGTACCTTTCCAAGCCCCTGGTGGTCGTGTAGTACGATGACTGGCACCTTTGTGCTTTGCTTGTGCCTCTGTGTGGGAAGGCCTGTCTGCTGAGCTTTCGGCTGCATCTACAGTAACATTGCCTCTGAATAGCTCAGTCGGGTGAAGCAGCAGATCTGCTGGGAGGAAAGGAGGGATACTACAGGGCCCTCTGGGTAGCAGTAAGGTCCCAGAATGGGCAGGTGGCTTCCTGCACAGATGACAGCTAAGTGAGCAAGAGCGTGTGCCCAAGGATATGGGAGGGCTCAACGCCTCAGTGGCCTGGCTGGCATAGGGGGAGCCGAAGGAAGCCACGTGCCAAACTTGGACCACAGTCCTCCTACGCCAGGTTGAGAAATGTACCGTTCATGTGGCCAGTGGGAAGTGCTGGCAGAGATCTCAAGGGCAGGCCTGAGGCCAAGGGACCCCAAACTCCGGTGCCCTTTCTAGGCTGCTCTGCAGCAGACTCCCTGGGGTTCCTGTAGCACTTGCCCCCTCAGTGACCTTCTTGGCCCCACCCGGGGCTCAGCAGTAAAGAAGGCAGCACTGTGTGTGGCGGCTTCAGACAGGCTTTCATGTCTTTGCAGGTGTGTCGTGCTCTCCGACCCTTTGAAGGACTCTTCCCGAACTCAGGAATCCTGGAATGCCTTCCTGACCAAACTCAGGACATTGCTTCTTATGTCTTTTACCAAAAACCTAGGCAAGTTTGAGGACGACATGCGCACCTTGAGGGAGAAGAGGACAGAGCCGGGCTGGAGCTTCTGTGACTACTTCATGGTCCAGGTACTTGGCCAACTGCCCCTCCTCGCTGTCTGAGAGGACAGCTCTCTGGGGGCCTCTTGTGGCCCGCTTTCCGGGGTAGTGCAGTAGCCAGAGCAGGCCTTTCCCTTCCGCAACTAACGAAGCCCAGAGGGCAGTGGATGCCTCTGTGTGCCTTTCCGCTGTGAATTCTGCAGAGGTGCTGTGCCCGGCACACAGGTGTTTGCCCACAGCCTGCTGTGTTAAGGGACTGAAGGATGGCTTTGGGGGACCACCTCCATGGTTCTGTGTCACAGCCTGGGTTCCAGCAAAAGATTGTATTTACTGTAATTCACCAAAATGTTAAGTCTTTTTAAAAATATAATTTTAATGAGCTCTTTCCCTTGTGAGATGCAAATTCTTACCTGAATAGAGGCATGGGCAGTGGTCAGCAGACAGGAGCACCCCTCTCAGAGCCCCTCGTTCCCCGCCTCTTAACAGAGAAGGCACAGTTCACACCAGATAGCAGTTGTGTGTTAATTTCTGAAGAAAGAATGTCCTTTGAATAAACAAAAGAACCATTCTGATTAGAAATGTTGATCTACTCTGAGGTTCTCTCTGGGATACTTGGATTGTGTGGTACACGTCCTCATGTTAGAACGCGTTAACTTGCTGTGTGACTGGTATGTGGTAAACCTTTCTGATTTCCTGTCTTTTCACTAAGTTGTCAGGCTTAGTCTGCTGGAATTATAGACAAGGCAGAGGCTAAAGGAAACCAGGATGTGGGGTTGGAAGAGGTGTCAGTGTCAACTGTGGAGAGATGGATAGATGGGCAGGCAGATTCAGGATGGACAGGAGTGTGGACATGTGCATAGGGCCAGTGTATTTTCTTGCTCTGTCCTCTGCCAGCCAGAAGCAAGAGCACCCTGGTAACAAGAGATGTGCCTAGTACTGAGATCTTGCTTTCCACACTCACCCGCCACTAACTGGGACCAGAGCTCTTTGAAGAATGTGATGGCAGGGATGGGGTAGCTGATATGCAGGCTGGGTTTGGAATGTCTTACAGGACCAGGAAGGGAGGAGGGTCACAGAGATCCACATCTAAGGACATAAAGCACACCCTAGGGAGTCTGCTGAGGGCCAGGGGCCAAATGGGTAGGGACAGAATGGGTTATTGTTCACACTAGAGCTAACATCCATGTTTCTGTGTGATGGAAACAGGTAGTTGTTTGAAAAAGGTCAGGGGAGAAAGCTCAGTTCTCCCATCTGACATTCCAGTGAGCAAATGTGTGCGGAAATACAAAGTTCGCAAAGTTCGCTTCAGATAAAGGCACAGGCAAGAGGGAGAGCTCTCGAGGCAGGACACTGACGGGTGCCCGAGTGGTGGGCAGAGATCTAGGGTGGTGCTCTGCAGTCTCCCCAGCCCTCGTCCCCTGGGCTGACTGTGAACAGTGGCTGTGTGATGATGCAGTTGGGTGTACTGAGAGAGATGTGAAGCCCAAGTCCAGGGGCTGAGCCTCAGGGCCTCAAGTGGAGACCAGGAAGGAGATGGAGGAGCAGCAGCACCACTTTTGGGTATGGCAGGAAAGGCCCAGGTGAGATGCCACTGTGTCCATTGCCACCGGTGGCTCACATGTCACCTTTTTCCTGCTTTTTCCTGGGCCCATCCCTCCATGAGTGTGCCATGGGGTTGCCAGGTGGGTCTGCATGCAGGTGGCCTGAGCCTCCTTCCAGTACCACACACTCTTGCACCCTGTGGCTGCAGTGGCTTCAGAGAGCTGACCCTCGTTCTCTGGGTGAACAGGAGGAGCTTGCCTTCGTCTTTGAGATGCTGCAGCAATTCGAAGATGCCCTGGTGCAGTACGATGAGCTGGATGCCCTGTTCTCGCAGTACGTCGTCAACTTTGGGGCTGGGGGTGAGTAGCTGCTCCAGTGACAAGTCTTCCCTGGTGGTGGTGTTGCATCACACTCTGCAGGATAAGCTCGTAAAACTCCTATAGGAAATAAAATGAGAATTAAAATTGGTCACTTTCCCTTTTAGAAGACTCTCAAAGAGCAAAAGCCCTTAGCTGTTTTCACATCCTGAGCAACAAACTGACTTAGTGAGATGCGGTCTCAAAATAAGAAAGGGGCTGGGACTATAGCCCAATGGATTCAGTCCCCAGTCTCCGCCCACTTCTGGCTCCACAGTGGAGCAGCAGCCTACTGGTGGGCTGTCTCTTGCCCCGTATCCTGTTAAGATATCTGTCTTCCACAGAGCTTGTTGATGAGTTCTGTATGTTCCATTTTCATGGGCGTTCATCATTCTTGTAAAGTTTTAAAGAGTATCTTGAGTTTTTCTTTTAAAATTACAAAATTTGAGGCAGGAGGATTGTTGAGAGTTCAAGACTGGCCTGGGCTACAAAGTGAGCTCAAGGCCAGCCTGAACTGCCTAGTGAGACCCTGTCTCAAAAAGAGGAAAAAAGAAAACAAAAAAAGAAAATTACAAAATTAGCAAGTGAAACTATATACAAAGAAAATGATTTTTTTGTGTGTGAATGTTTTAATTTTTTTTTTTCTTTTTGAGACAGGGTCTCGCTATGCAGTTCAGAATGGCCTTGAGCTCACTTTGTAGCCCAGGCTGACCTGGAACTCCCAATGATCCTCCTGCCTCAGCCTCCCGAGTGTTGGGATTATAGGCGTGCGCCACCATGCCTGGCTGGATGTTTAATTTTAATTTTTTTTTTTTTTGTTTTTTTTTGTTTTTTTGAGACAGGGTTTTGCTACGCAGTTCAGGCTGGCCTTGAGCTTACTTTGTAGCCTAGGCTTGCCTTGAACTCATAACAATCTTTCTGTCTCAGCCTCCCAAGTACTGGGATTATAGGCATGTGGCACCTTGCCTGGCTTTGTGGATGTTTATTTTGATAGAAACGCAATTGTTTTCTGGCTTCTTTTGTTACCCAGCCATCCCGGACTCTCCAAGCTGCCAGGTCAGCTCCAGGTTGTTCTGGTAGTGGACCCGAGTTTATCCAGCTGTTCCCCTGGAGTTGGACAGCGGGGAGACTTTTCCCTCCTGACCTCTACGCACAGGGCTATAGCAGCCAAGTCACTGTGTGTGGAGGGAGCAGTAGTTCCAAGAGCCTGTGGGACGACAAGCTGCAGGGCAGTGGCTTGTCCTGTGCTGCTGGTGCTGAGGGAGTTGGGAGGCATCTGAGCCCTGCTCCATGCTGCTCTTTAGGACTTTCTCCAGTTGGACCTCTCAAGTGCTAGGATGCAAACGGACACGCACAGCCAGAGCCACGTGTTCACCAGGCTTTAGAGTTAAGATTTCATAATGCAGAACCATACTATAAGCAGGTACCTTTTAAATATCATATATTTCTTAGATTCCTCACGATTTTTTTTCTCAATTTAAGAATAAATCCGGGGTAACTTAAAAGTCCAAAGTGAGCCTGGACCAAGGATTGTGGCTGAGGGGTGAGATTGCTTTACTGTGTCCTCACCGGGCCAGGCACTTGGAACGGTGGGAGCAGAACAAACCTCTTCCTCTGTGGTGCATAGGTGAGGGGCATAAATAACGTCATACTGACGGAGACGAGGCGAGCTGTAGGGAGGTGAGCGGAAGGGCATGGATTCAGACACAGCTCCATGGGGGCCTCACCCGAGAGCCCAGCTGCTCCAGAGGATCCTGGGGGAGAATCACAGGGCGGCCGGAGAGGCCCATTGGCATGGATGTGGTCATGGTGCTGGGGGCACCCTGGGGTGGGGCCTAGCTGGGACTGTCCCTGCAGGGCATGCGCGTGCGTGTGCGCCTGAGCGCCCCAGGTGAGACACTTGGCGGCACAGGTGCCACGTGCTGCAGGCGGCCTCCAGTGCCTGCACACCAGGGTGGAGTTGCTTCCTGACTGCAGCACAGCACAGTGGCTGCCGCGCCTTTCTTTAGGAGTGGGGAAAATAGTTTTAACAGTTTGTTTTGTTGAGATTGAATAACTTTTATTGTAGATTCTTTAAGTTACTCAAAATGTTTTGTGGTACTGGGAGCACTGAGCTGTATCCCTGCCCTTTTCCTTTCTTTTGAGACAGAGTCTTGCTAAGTTGCCTGCCTGATCTGGCCTCCAGCTCACAATCCTCCTGCCTCAGCCTCCTGAGTGCTAGGATTAGACATGTGCCATTTGTGCTTGGCTGGGATCATATTTGAGTTTCAGAGCTGTGTGTTCAATTGGGAGCCTGGTTGAAGCTTTGACAAGTGAGGATTTCCCCTCTTCTTTATGCCCTGTTCTCTGGAGCTCCAGTCAGGCAAGAGGTACGGTCGAGTTAGGGATTGGAGGAGGGACAATCCAGAGACTGCCGTCTTCCCTGATGGTTGGGGAGCAGGCAGACTGTAGCCCCAGGGGCTGATAAGGCAGCTAACCACATGCTGGCCCAGGGCCTTCTCAGCCCGACTGACTGGAGCCTGGAGTGTTTCCAGCCCCAAGGCCCACCTGTCCCTGGGTGGCTGGCTGACTCTCCATCTCAGTATCTCCTGGGCGTGGTAAGACTGTGCTGCTGCCTGGGGCAGCTGTCTGTTGCTGGACCTTGTGGGAGTCCTCACAGACAGGGTTCTGGATAGAACATACAGCTCTGAGACTCAGATATGACCTTAGTCAAGCACAAATGGTACATGCACTTGGCAGACTGAGGCAGGAGGATTGTGAACTGGAGGCCAGACCATCAACTTAGTGAGAGCCTGTGCTGTGCAAACTGATGGGCTGGGCACGGGCAGGAAAGCTGCCTGCTCTCCCACGGGGCCCAGGTCCAGAGCAGGAGCCTCGACAGATGAGGTGCCTTGTGCCAGCGCCTTTCGTGTATGTGTTTGTTTAGATGGTGCCAACTGGCTGACTTTTTTCTGCCAGCCGGTGAAGAGCTGGAATGGTCTGGTGCTCCGCAAGCCTATAGACATGGAGAAGCGGGAGCTGATCCAGAGGCGGGAGGCCACCCTGCTAGACCTGCGCAGCTACCTGTTTTCGCGCCAGTGCACCCTGCTCTTGTTCCTGCAGCGGCCATGGGAGGTTGCGCAGCGTGCCCTGGAGCTGCTGCACAGCTGTGTGCAGGAGCTGCGGCTCCTGGAGGTGAGTGGGCCCGTTCCTGACAGTGAGCACACTGGCCCTGTGGCCACAGACTGGGCAAGAAGGGGGCCGCCTCTTTTGAGTGTCCCTGGCCTCTAGTTTGTTGTTTGCATGGCTACTTACATTGACTGATTATTCAGAAGCAGTATCTGCTCTTGATGGGATGAGGCTCAGTGCCTTGGAGGTCAGTTTCATGTGGGTCCTTAAAGGTGATGCTGGCTTACAGAGGGAGGCCTTCCCTGCTGGAGGCTGGCAGCCAAGGACACTGCGCTGGGCTGGTGTGGACACAGTGTGGTTCAGGGCAGCTTCTCTGATAGCTCATCTGTGCATGGATGTAGGCAGCAGTGTGAATGACACTGGCAAGCTGTGCCTGGGCTATAGGGGTGTGGAACTTAGTGGCAGACATGGATGTGAAAGAAGCCAGTGAATGAGAGTGAGGTACTGAGTCGTTTCAGCTGGAGTAAACGTACTGCCTTCAAAGGTTTGTTCCCAGCCAGTGATGGTGGTGCATGCCAGTAATCCCAGCTACTTGGAAACCTTAGCTCTAAAAAAATGGTGTACTGAACCCTTTTACTGTCTACAGAATCAAGAATATGTTAGAGAGGAAAGGGTTTCAGTGTCCTCTTTACCCAGAAAGCCTCACATGGGCATGTACAGGATGTTCTGTATGATTCAGAGGATGCATTCACATCCCACCTGCCATCTGGTCAGATCTCTGAGCAGGCTGGGTGACTCCCAAACCCCTGGCACAGAAGCAGACTGTCCAAACCCTGTTCTGACCTACACCAGTGATCCCAAGGGGCACAGTTGTCGTTGGGCCCCTTTATAACAGGCCTATGAGTAATTGATTCTTTAAGTAAAACATTGGTTGGGTAATAATTTATAATACAGTGGCATATTTTTGTATACCCCAAAGTACTAAATAACTACTAGTTTGTAATACTCTTTAACATGTTCCTGATGGCTTGGGCTACTGGTAGTGCATGCATGACTATGCCATTAGGTGGTTTGTACCACTAGTAGTACAAACAGACCTAATCACTTTTATTGGTTGTTTACTACTGACATTAGTAAAGCCACTGGGTGGGAGAGTCACGTGTGTACCATCATGGGTCAAGCTGGTGGGTAGCAAGTCATGGAAATTGCAGGCCCATTATGAACATGTTAGAACATGGAAACTTAAAAAAAAATCTATGTGAAGCAGAATTATTTTAGTTTATCTCTAGAGGAGAAATTCTTATTTCTGAGCCCAGCATAGTTGAAGCACAAAGTCAGGAATTTAAGAATTTTTATCAAATTAATTTTCTTGCCTTGGAAATCTAATCAAGCAGGTGAAGAAGATACCATTTTTCACTTGGAAACAAGATTCCTTTGGGCACATAGAACAATGTGATGCAGAGAATCTGCTGTGGCTGCTAATCCTTGGGGTGGGAGTGGAAGACAGCCATGTATCAGTAGGCCACGAGTGCCTAGAGATTTCACCCGAGTAAGAGACTGTCATCGTATTACTTGACTGGAAAAAACACCAGGGTGTGTATGAGAGTCTAGGTGGTTCAGACATGGCATTTGCCATGCCAGGCTAAACCCAGGACCTTACTCGAAAGTGCTGTGGCCCAGCTAGATGATTTGTGTACTGAGTGTTGGGTCTTGGGGTTCGTAGGCTGTATGTGGGCAGTAGAAGGGTGGTGTGAGTGCTCTTGTCCAAAGCAGGAGCATATTGAACCATAGCACATTGCCGTGCTCCTTCCTGCTTTCCTTGATGCCTCTGGTATTGTCAAGCAAAGGTGGTTACTGCCTGTGAACAGAGGAAAGTGGCGGAAATCACTTGCATTCCCTGGAGTGTCTGGACTCCTTTGTGCACATGGGTGTCCCCTACTGTCCTGGGCCCATTGCCACCTTTTGTCAGTGGCTTCTCTTCCCTTTTGTCACTGCTTTCTTGGTCTTTCCTTCAGCAGAGGCTGTCCCCTGCTTCAGTTTTTGAAGCACACTGCTTCGCACTTTGTAGCTGAACAGCTGCATGTTGAGGTCCAGGTGAGATCACACCATCCACAGTTCACTTCCACAGGCTCTTTCCTTCTCACAGCCCACGGCCTATTCTCCATCTCCAGTGCGACACCTAGTTGGGTGTTCCTTGGGTCACTTTTACCGAGGCCGCCACAGCCCTTATGACCCTCTCTGCCCTGTGTGAGCAGCACTGTGTGAGTGCAATTTACAGAAGAGTTTCCTCTCCCACAAACTTCCTGGTCCCATCTGTGTCTGACTGCTGCACTGTAAGGTGAAACTCAGGCTCAGGAGGCCAGGTGAGCTCTGCTGCAGGTCATTAACGTTCAGACTGCTCTTTTTTTAAGCCTGAGGACTGTGAGCCACTCACTTTGCCCTTTCAGCTCCCTTTTCCCCATCCTGGAGGGAGGCCAGTAGCAGCTGTCATTTGGGTGGTGAGGACCCAGTGAGGTGACACATGTTAAGGCAGCTTGGCCTGAGGCCTGGGGACCAGCTCTGTGCTGTCTGACCCTCAGCACCTGCAGGACAGCTCCCTCAGGGTCCCTTTTTAGCCCATGCCTATTAGAGTAGAGCCACAGTTGTGTCCTCATCTCAAGCACTTGTGCTGTTTAGGAGCCTCTGCCATCATAGCAGTGCATCCTTGTCCATGGATCTGATGAGGAAGTGTGTGCCAGGAGTTTGCCAGTCCAGGATGCATCCGTTGGGAGCTTTCATTGAACACTATCAATTTGCTTTTAGGGGGGACTTCCTCATTTTGGGCCACATTGGCAGACCTACTTTCCTATGCCTTCAGCAAGAGAGGAGGACAGTGTACATACGTGCCAAGCGCTGCCAGAGGGGTGCATGAGAATAAAGTGAGGTGTGTGCTTTTAGAAGGCCACTGTATCTGTGACAGTGACTGCCCACATGCCTAAAGTCCTCCGCATTTTGAACCATACGCTCTCCTGCATCATCCACCTTCATTGGCCAAGGTTCTGGTGCAGCGCAGATGGTGTAGCCAAGGGAGCAGCTCCTCACTGTCCTGGAGAAATCAGCCAGGACTGCGCAGGAGATGCCATTGTGGTTTGCTGGACAGCTTGTGGTTGGAGGCTGTGCGGTCAGCTTTGGGTTAAACCAGGGAACAAAATGAGGCATGCAGTCACAGCTGGCCACTGGTCTTGGACCAACAGAGGCAAGCATAAGAGGATGTGCTAAGCACAAGGACACCTTGCTGGGTTTCTCAGTGGGGAAGGAGGTGGGGGTCATTGTGTTGAGTAGGGGACCTACACTGGAAGGTGGCAGGTAAGGACAGAGGTGCGGTTCAAGAGGGATTGGTGAGACTGCATGGCTCCCTGGGAAAGACAGGAGAGGTTAGAGGAGAGAGACTTATCAGGAATCACCCAGGAGACACTTAATCTGCCAGGCCCTATGGTGAACATGAGGACAGAGAAGAGGGTACAGGAAGGAAGAAGAATAGCCCCAGCCTCTGCATGGGATTACGGTCAGCCCTCCGTGCAGGCTGCTAGAGTGCAATGTGCCAGGCAGTGACAGAGTAGGTCCTGGCGCGAAGGAGAGAGGTCAGTGCTGTAGCACACCAGGCCAGGCCAGCAGACATTCAGAGAGTATCCACTGAGTGCTTGAGAAGGTTTTAGAAGTCTGTGTGAGCTGAGTTTTAGAAGACTGGTTTTCTTCAGCAGTAGTTGCCGAGTGTCTGCTTTTCAGCAGAGAGCAGAGAAACATCCCTGCCCCAGTGGAGACTGTACTTCATGAGGGAGCAGGTAGGGAGAGTGCGTTCAGGCAGGGCCGATGGCTTCTCAGGGCAGTGTGGGTGGGCCAGGCTTGAGGCACTGGCAGGCAGAGGGAAGGTTGCATTTTGTCCTACAGTTAATGGAAGCCCTTCAGAGGCTGAGGCTGACCTGTCACAGGAGGTGGTAAGAGCTCCATGGGGTTGAGGTAGAAAGAAGCGAAGTACTACGTAGCAGTGAGGAGAAGAGCTTTGGAACTGGGGGGAGGGGCCCTGACTGAGGCTCTTGGGTATGTATGAGCTGGACTGTTAACTTACTCGGCTTGAACGCTGTCTAGGGGATTAACAAAGTGTACTTCTGTGTGTATTGTAGAGGTGCAACCTCGGGTACTACATCTGGTCCCCTGGCTTCTCTGGCACTGTGCCCCTGCTCAGTTTTCCAGCCACCATGAGGTGAGCAGCACTCCTCTGCCCATCTGCCATGATATTCCTGTGTTGGACTATGAACTGAATTTCCTGAAGTTATGAGCCAAATAAACTGTTTTCTTCTGTAAGTTGTGGGTATAAGGTATTTGGTCCCAGTAATAAAGCTGACTTAACATAGAAAATTAGTACTGGAAAGGTGGGGTTCTGGTTGCTGTGACTATGCCTGATCAAGTGGTTGAGAAGCCTTTGGAATTGGTTTGCAAAAGTTTGGAGATGCTGGTTAGAGAACTATAAGCAGAGCCTAATGGGTGATTCTGTTGGAGCTCAGAAGATCAGAATACTCACAGGAATGTGGACAGTAAAGGGTCATAAGTTTCAGCTTGGACTGAGGACTTTGTTGGAAATTGGACTAGTGTACCAGTGGTTCCATGGTTCATACTTTCATTTGCAAATAATTAGGTTCGCAAACATAAGTGTTTGGCAAAATTTTTTTGTTGGAAACTGTATTGTGTGACAAACACGTCTGTGGCCATCTTTCCCACATAAACACAAACGGCCATATTTTCCAAAATTTTAAAACAAATTTGTGAATCAAGATATCATTATATATTTTATATACTCACAAAAATTTTCTACATTTTGCCCTTGTCCTGTCACTTTGCTGGAAGCTGATTTAAGGATAGTGTAGTGGAATGACAACTGGTGGTCAACTTATAACCCCTAGCTGAACTGAGTAAGTGTGGTGCTGGGTACGGGAGGCCTACCTGGGGGCTCTTGCCAGCAGCATAAGAGGCAGAACTGGAGAAGAAGGCTGTTGGGAGCTGGTAGAAGCTGTAAGGAGCTGTTGGTTGTTTTGGAAGAGCTTGTCATGCTGGCTTTCTTGATGAACTTGGCTGTTTTCATTCTCTGAGGAGCTCAGAACCTTGTTGGCAATGAGAATAGCTTCGGTTCACTTTAGGGGAGCTCTGGTCCTCACTTTGAGCATTGCTTCTTGGCTCTGGAGGAGATGGTGTAGTGCCAGTTTCCTAGAGAAGCTTGCTGCGTTGGCTTTCCTGATAGGAACTCAGAAGAGCTTGGAACCTCACTGTTGCTGAGGATGGCTGTGGTCCTTTTCAGGAGAGCTCTGTTTCTTTGTACCTCGCTTCCTGACTCCAGTGCAGATCCCTCAGCCTGCTAGCATAGATCCTTTGTCCTGCTGGCACAGACTTTCTAGATTCCACCACTAATCTTTCGGTCTTCCCAGTGCAGATCCATGAAACAGGCCTGCATGAGATATTGTTATGAGCTCTAGCTCTTCAGCTGGACTCAAGCAGAACATTTCCCTGGGATCCAGGCCCTAGGCTAGATTCCTTGGTCTTGGTGTGTGGACAGGTTTCCTGCATTCTCTTGTATATGATTCTTTGGATGACTATTATAAATAATCATATAAAATATGTGTCCTGTATTATATTGTTTCCTCTTGCAAAATAAGCCCCAAACCAACACAGGTTGTGAAGTAATTGACCTGGTGGAAGAAATTTCAAAGCACTCACATGTTCAGACTGTGGCTTAGTTACTGCTGGCTGCTTTCAGCCAGATTTATACTGAGAATTGGAATTAGAAAGCAGAGCAGAAGTATTTGAAAAACTAAAATTTTTGTCCAAAGTGAGCCGTGTGTAAAGTTGGGGCAAAACGTAGTATTTGTTGAAGAAATTAGTATCATTATAAAGAAGCCAAGTACTTCGTACAGGAATAAAAAGAAAGATGCCTTTTGAGGGCATCTCAAGAATCAACAATACCCCTCTCATTGCTGGTTCTAGAGTGCAAAAACATAAACCTTTCATTTGAAAAGAGAGTCCCTGGGCCCCCTGGTCCAAAAGGGCCTCCTAGGGAATTAGTTACCTGAGATTCATTTTACTATACTCAGAGACCATGGCAGCCATGGTCCAAGGGGGCCAGACTACTGCTTGAGCTGGTGGCAGACCTTGGTCTTATCTATATGATACTGGATGTTCAAGCATGCAGGATGCAAGAGCTGTGGAGTCAGGGAGGCTTCTACCCAGATTTCTTTTCTTACTATAAAAAGAGAGCTCTGGAAGGCAACATGGGAGAGTATCATTATGATCATAAGGTGAACACATTTCCTAGGGCACAGCAGTCCTGTAGACACCCATG
Source organism: Dinomys branickii (assembly GCA_004027595.1). Taxonomy (NCBI): domain Eukaryota; kingdom Metazoa; phylum Chordata; class Mammalia; order Rodentia; family Dinomyidae; genus Dinomys; species Dinomys branickii. The sequence continues at coordinate 12,929 of PVLD010002866.1, forward strand.
AAGGCAGGCACAGAACGGGAAGAGATAGGCAGTGTGTATAGCCAACAGGACACTCTTGCCTTGGATGTAGGAAGGGCTCCTGTATGCACACACACAGATAATAGGCCAGTGGGCTGCCTGGGTCTCCAGTTAGCATACATGTTGTTCAGTCTCCCCAACCACAGAGAAACCCAAGTCAGAACCTTCTCAAAACACCAGTGCACGCTGCCAGGTGGCCACAGTGAGCAGGCTGGGCAGGCGTTAGTGAGGGAGACCAGAGCTACCTGCTGATGACAGCAACAGCATGAATATTGGTCCTACTTCAGAAAAGTGCCTGGCGATCCCTGCTGTGGCAAAACATGCATGTGCTTCAGGAGCGCAGTCCCACCCTGATGCACACAGGAGCCGTATTCACCACACAGCAGCAGTGCAGGAGTGTGCATAGGCGCATGCCTTGTCCCTCGGCATGGAGAGAACCCCCGTGTCCAGCACATGCCAGGGATGCTGTTGCCCTGCTTTGTTACCAAAAGTGAATGGACTGTGGGATGCGAGGCAAGTCTTACCAATGTTGAGTCCTGCAGAAGAAGCCAAACCCTAAACACACACAGTTGCTCCTCTGCAAAGGTCTGCCTTAGGCAGAGCGCTCTGTGGTGAGTCGTCAGCAGTGATGTGTGGCGGGATGCTGGCAGCCTGGGGCTCCAGAGCACCAGGTATGTGGGATATAGTCACAAAAAAGGGTAAAAAGATAAGAGTTAATTTCATCCTTTAAAATGGTAAATAGCTCCTGGCATTATTAGTATCATGATAAGCAGGAGACAAAGACATGAAGAAAAATTACAGAATATATGTCAAGAAGTCAGTTGAGTGATCTGTCATTTTCATACGATGGGAATCAAATGGCCAAGAAGAGTGTGGAGGGGGTTGGCATGCTGTCTCATTAGGGCATTGGGAATTATGAAGAGGTGGTGAGACTCCCACCCACTCCCAAGTGTGAGGTTTTGGGGCAGAGCATTTTGCCCGCTTTGCTTTGTATGTGGGTTCTGGAGTGGTGCCCTTCCCGAAGGACACAGGCTGGCCCAGGCAGAGCAGAGGCTCCTGGGTTGGAGCACAGCCCCCCTGTGTTCAGGCCTTTTGCAGTGGCCTTCTGTAGGGAGCAGCGGTTGGAGGAGGCACTGAACTTCCCATGGATAGCTCCTTCCTGGCCATGTGTCCTGGGCCTGGGTAAGGGGTTGGTGCAGAGGCTGCTGTGGCCTTGGCTGGATGAGTGTGTTTCTGGGCTTGTGAAGGTGTCTTGGTAACTTTTCTCTCCTTGCTGAGACAAAATGCTGGACTTAGGCTCAAAATTCAGGAAGGAAAGGTTTATTTAGCTCACCATTTGTGGAAGTTTCAGTCCATACTCAGCTGGCTCCAAGGCAGGTTGGCACATGGCAGAGGGCAACAGTTCATTGCTGCGGAAGACAGCAAAAGCAACAAGAGCAAAAGCAGGGGTTGGGGGCAGAAGCAAGCCTCTTTCCCTCCCTTATATTGTAAGCTGGCCATCCCCACACGGCGGCGGGGGCGGGGGGGTATAGCACTCACACAATCTCCATGCCCTCTTCTTGCACAGGCTCAGGATGAATACAAAGCACACACCTTGGACCCCTGCTCAGTCACTTAGTTAACCTTCTAAATTTCTCAAGTTGACACAATGAACAACATCCAGAACTGTAAGGGCATGTCCTTTTCACCCCAGGATGCAGAACTACTGAGTCACTTAGCCAAGCCTTTAGACTCAAGTTGGCACAATGTGTCAACTGTAACAGAGGGCTTCCACTGAGCTGGAGCAGCCCTGCCAACAGACACACTCAAGAGTGGGTGAGCACTGTGACATTGTTGGGGAAAAGCCTGTTCACAGAAAGGGGCTGTGGATGCTGCTGAGTGAGGAACTGTGTGTGTGTGTGTGTGTGTGTGTGTGTGTGTGTGTGTGTGTTGTGTGTCTGTGTCTGTGTAATCTGGGAGGGTTGGGAGATGAGCTTTGAGAGGTGCAACAGCACAGGAGCACAGGAACCGTGTGCATGCGTGCGTGTGTGTGTGTAATCCGGCAGGGTCGGGAAAGGAGCTTTGACAGGTGCCAGAGCACCTTCAAGGAAAAGCAAGCATTTTATTCCTTAGGCAGTGATTATACATGTAAGGATTTATTGAGCATTGAACTTAGCATTTATGCCCCTTAACTCCCTCAATATGTAACTTTATATACATGTAAGAATTTATTGAGCATTGAACTTAGCATTTATGCCCCTTAACTCCCTCAATACGTAACTTATTTTTCAAAGCAATGCAAAGATATTACTGTAATTACATTTTAACTAAATTTGTTTCATTAAAATATCGGGAGTCTTAGGTGACCCACTGCCCTGCAGCCCACCACTGTCTGGGCCTGGAATGTGGGGAGAAGGGGCCCTAAACCCCGGTGAGCTCCCTTGGGTCTGTTTGGGGTGCAGGCCACCACACAGTTCATAGTAACATAAGATGAGAGGTGAATGGCCCCTCATGGCCCCTGCGGTACTATAGACACCTCTGGTGTCAACTCGCACATGTGTCCTTTTGTTCAGGAAAAGATCAAGTGTAGAATGGTGTCCTAGGAAATGAAGGAGCTGATGGGCTCTCTGAAAATAGTCCCCAAGGGGAACTCGAGGAAGCCAAGGTGGTGCCAGCTTGTGATTGGCACTGAGGTATGTGATCCAAGGGGCAGGGCTTTCTGAGAGGCTCTGGCTTTCAGTTAATAAGATAAAGCCTGAGTCTGTTCCTTGTGTGTGTTGGCTAGGGGATGAGGCAACTGTGAGCTGGAGGTTGAAGTTGGAGCCTCAGCAGCCCGTGGCTGCTGCTAATTTGGCAGTTCTGACCCCCAGAAAGGCTACTGCTATGTGTTGTTCCACTTCCCCGGTGATGCTTGGTTGGTGGAAACATCTGTACTGGCCTGGTTGACTGTGTGTTTGGGCCACACCTCTGCTGTTCAGGCTGTAATGGGGGCACCGCCAGGTACTCTGCTGGCTGTGTTTGCACCCCAAGGCGCCTTGCCGCTGACCTCCCTCTGCCTCTGCACTGTCTTGCCCTCCCTGGGTTTGTCTGAGATAACTGTTCACCCAGGATGCTGTGTAGACTAGAGCTCTGTATGAGCCTCCTGTTGCCCCAGGAGGTCTTTTTGTCCCCAGCCTGCACGCAGGCAGTGGCATGTTCACGAAGGCCTCGTGCAGCTGGGGTCAAGGTATCTCGGAAGACCCCCTACCCATCCTACTTTGATGGATGAGGGCACTGCTGGCTATAGTGCCATGCTGTCTACATTTTTTCCTATGCTGGTATCTTTTCAATGCACGTAGGCTGTTTATCATGTCTTTCAAAAGTTGGGCAGTTTCACTCTCCTGGGAACATTGCAGGCACTCTGGTTCTCTCCAGTGTACTCTGACCCTTCACTTTTATTGGTGCTCAGAGTGCCTAGAGGGAGGTGTTCACTTGTTCACTGACGCACAACCGGGATCATGTCCCCACCTTGACGGTTATCAAGTAGTGTAGTTCGCTAAAACCAAGATGCCAGTCTGGAGTACATTATGCAATCACTGCCACCAGGGAAAAGCTGGCATTGCCATCTACTGTAGGACTAAACTGCCATTGGTGGCAAGACGTGTTCCGCTTCAAAGGTGGTAGAACGTAAGTAAATATTGTTAAAGCAGTCAGATCAGATGCTTTTGCATTTCTGACAATGTAACTTTATTGTCTTTAAATGGAAAGCTGAGATATACAGAGCTAGGGAGGATATTTATACAGACCTCTCAGTGTCCACCAGCAGCTGGGACACTTAGTGGCGCATGCTTGACGAATAACAAGGCAAACCTGGATGTTCTGTTGCATCTACCTGTGAATACTGTAGAGGACAAAAGAACAAGCACACATACCTGGCTGCATCTAGATCAGCTATGATTCCTCAGTGCTGTGGATTGGCCACTCGCCTGCCTTCCTGCGGGTGAACATGATCTGTCATAAATGCCCTCGCAGCTACCGTTCCCTTCCTCTGTACACACCGAGATGTGAGCAGCTCTTGTACTTGGTGTAGTGAGAGCTGGCCTTTTTGTAGGCTGCTTCTTAATCAGGTTCAGATTATGCTGCAACTGTGAGCTGTCTCTGCTGAGTCATTTGTCATCAAATACTGAATGCCAAAGATGCATTTGGGGGCTGGGGATGTAGTTCAGTGGCATGGCACCTACCTGGCAAGCTCAAGGTCCTGTGTTCAATTCCTGGAACCAAAAAAAAAGATGCATTTGGACGTAGGGCACCCCTTTTCTTTCCTTGTGAGCTGGGTAATGGTTGCTTTTCCCTGCAGCTATGCAGACTGGGCCCTGTTAGGGTGCAGGCTGCTGAGAGGCAAGCGTTGGGCATTCTGGCCAGAGCTGTGGTCTGTCCTCACTGCCTGCACTTGTGCCCCACAGGTCATGGTCCCGCCAGGTGCACTGGACTGCTGGGTGTTTCTGAGCTGTCTGGAGGTGCTGCAGAGGATAGAAGGTTGCTGTGACCGGGCGCAGATAGATTCCAACATAGCGCACACAGTGGGGCTGTGGAGCTATGCCACAGAAAAGGTACCTGCTGCCTTGCCCAGTGCTCACATCATCCTCGAGAGTGCCCACATGACAGGTAACATGGTCCTGTGACCTTGCAACACATCTGGATGCGATGTGGAGGTCGTGGCTCCTGCTGCTTACCGTTCATTGTGCAAGGGGTTCCATGCCAGGCCAGCGGGTCAGTAGGGCCCTCTGTGCTTGTGGGCATGTGCAGCAGGGGGCTACGGGGCTGGATTTGAATTTTTGTGTTTAAATTCATGAATTCTGTGCTGACTCTCATGGTAAAGTAATTGAAATTGGGGTTTATTTCAACAGCTAAAGTCTTTGGGCTACCTGTGTGGACTTGTGTCAGAAAAAGGACCTAACTCTGAAGACCTAAATAGGACAGTTGACCTTTTGGCAGGCCTGGGAGCTGAACGACCTGAAACAGGTACTGCTTCACAAACATTGTGAAAGGCGCAGGTGGGTGAAAGCCCTGCAGCCCAGGGGACTTTGGGAATTTGTCTGTGTGGCATTGCACGGACCTGAGCCATTGCAGAGGACTGGGAATAATCTAGTGCATTGGAGTATATGTCATAATGGATTTCTGACAAGTCTGGTCTCAGTGGTCAGAGCCTAGTTTTTATGAAGGATTGAGAGCATTTCACAAATACATTAATTGGAAAACAATAGACAGTAATGTAGCTTCTATGGTGTGGCTTTGTTTGAAATTTTAACAAGATTGAGATGAGAGCCAGGTGTGGTGGCACACACCTGTAATCCCAGTACCTTAGGAGGCTGAGGCAGGAGGTTCATAAGTGTGAACCCAGCTTGAGTAACTTGACGAGACTGTCTCAAGATAAAAAAATATTTAAAAAGGACTGGAGTGGGGAAAGGATTGGGGATGTAGCTCAGTACAAAAGCCCTGGGTTCAATCCCTAATACTGCATTAAAAAAAAAAAGGCTGAGGTTCCTCCCCTATGCCTGCAGTGTTGGAAGTGGGTATAAACCCTAAGCCCATGGCTGTGCACGAATCAGATGAATAAGGGACTCTTTTTTTCTCTCTGTTAAAGCCAACGCAGCTCAAAGTCCTTATAAGAAACTCAAGGAGGCGCTGTCATCAGTGGAAGCTTTCGAGAAACACTACTTAGTAAGTGTTGCGAGCCCTATGTGTCAGTCCGGGATGCAGCTCTGCCACCAGAGGCTTTGCTCTTCGGCAGGGCCTTTAACTTGGGGTGCACTGGCACTGGAGACTGCTTCCGAGGCCCTTGTTAGGTCCTTGCTATGCTAGGGAGCTATGGACAAAGATGGGGCAGTTGTTGATCAAATATTTATTGATATCTGTCTTGGTTACTTTTCTCTCCTTGCTCAGACAAAATATCCAATGCCCAAAATGAAGGAAGGAAAGGTTTATTTAGCTTACAGTTTGTGGAGGTTTCAGTCCATACTTGGCTTATTCTGAGGCAGAGTGGCACATGGCAGAGGGCAAGCGTTCATGGCAGCAGAGCACAGCAAAAACAACCAGCAAAAGGGAAGAATGGCTGCAAGCAGCCTCCTTTTCTCCCCTACATTGTAAACAGCCTACCCCCACCCAGGGGTCATGAACCTCTCACACAATCTCCATGCCCTCCTCTTCCACAGGCTCAGGATGTTTACAAAGTAAGCACCCCAGCTTCCTCCTGAGTCACTTAGCTAAACCTCTAGATTCCCGAAGTTGACACAATGTATCTACCATAACAATATGGCATGCCACAGTTAGGCATGAATGCATCTTTGAGTACCTGTAATTTGAAGAACTAGATATTGTAAGAGGGGAACATCAGTACTTTAATTTGTAAAAGGGGGACCATATGTAGTTGTGCAAAGAGCTGTGGTGCTTGATGTTAAAAGCTTCAGATTAGAGAGATTCCGAGCAGCATCATGGGTAGAATCATTGGGGTTAGCTCAGCTGCCAGGCCACGGCCCCCAATAGCACCTGAGAAGTGGAGTTTTCTATCACACACAGTGGGGAGGATGTCAGCGCACCCACCTGTGGAGGTGCTTTGAAGAGTTCTGTGTTCTGTGCTGGGTGAGTTCAGGGATTTCTCTTACCAATGTGCTTCATGATCTCTGCACAGATCACTGGCTTTGCGGACATTATGTACTACGGAAAAACAAAACAAAAATAGCTGTCAAGTAAAGAATGTTATGTTAATGATGTCTCTTGCTTCATTTTTGGGTAAATAAATTAAGGTTTAGTATTAAAATTCAAGTACATAACTCTGCTTTCCCCTGCTTTCTCACAGGATTTGTCCCACGCTACCATTGACATGTATACAAGTATTGGAAGGATCCGGTCTGCCAGATTCATTGGAAAAGACCTGGCAGAGTTTTACATGTAATTGATCTTGAGTATTTTCATTGAGATTTGAACATTTCACACATGTAGTGAGAAAAGATATATGTATGGAGTTAATGTAAAGTATACATAAATTTGTGGATTGAAAAATGTAGAATCTGGCTGGGTGTGCTGGCACACGCCTATAATTCTAGCATTGAGAGACTGAGGCAGGAGGATCGTTGTGAGTTTGAGACCAATCTGTGCTACAAAGTGAGCTCGAGGCTAGCCTGAACTCCATAGTGAGACCTTGTCTCAAAAAGACCCCCCCAAAACAACAAAAAAAAGTAGAATCTGAACTAGTCATGATTCTTCTTTCATTTTTTCTGAAATCCAAATGGACAGTTTTTAGTTGCTACCTTTAATAATGATATTGGTCTTTGAAATTTTCATATTTAATTAAATTTATTTAATTTTATACACACATAAAATATTATAACTCCATCATGAGAAAAGCTTTAAGAATCTGCCCCAAAGGCAAGTTCAACTGAATGTGTATAGTGTTTCTAGTTGAAGACCCAGTTCTTAGCAGGGTTGTGACTATCGAGGCGGGGGCTGGGAAACAACCATATATGTTGGGTACATGTGAAAGGAGTGGCTGGTGGAGGTGGTATGAGGGGTGTGGAGGGGCAGTGGGATAAGGGAATGGCCTAGGGATTGCTGTAATGTGTGGTGTGCAGACTTCATTGGAGTTTGATACCAGAGAAAAAAACCTAAAATTTAGCTTAATTTCAGTATTTGATAAAATCAGCCTGTTGATGAGAAGAGATCCTAGCTGGCATTGTGCTTGCTGGTTCATATTTGTTTACATTTTCTCAATAAAAGATGTGTGTTTGAAACGAGATCTTAAAAACTATAGTAATTTAAGTACGTGAAACCAGAAAGGAGAATCTGTTTGAAGAGACGTGGACTGCTGGGAAGAATTTCTAGGTCACCTAGGGACCGCCTAGTTCTCTTGTGGGTATGGCAGGAGGGCTGAGGAGGCCTCCAGTGCACCAGTCCCAAGACCTGTGGGAGGGCAAGCATAGGTCCCCAGTCCTAAGGAGACCTCTTTGTTGCCGTTGCCAGGAGGAAAAGGTCTCCACAGAAGGCTGAAAGCTACCTTCAGGGAGCTCTGAAAAACTACCTGGCAGAGGGTTGGGCCCTGCCTGTCACGCACACCCGGAAGCAGCTTGCTGAATGCCAGAAACACCTTGGGCAGGTTGAGAAGTATCCTTTATGACACACATTGTCACAAAGTAGGAAAATTGCTTTCTGGATCTTTATTTTTATTGGTACAACTTAGATATACATAAAGATCATATTCATCATAGGGAATTTATACCTGTACATGCTGTTTTTATAACAGTGTTATTCACTATCAAGTGTTTAATAATGCTAATATTGAGGAGAAAATCCTGTGTTATGTATAACATATCGAATATGAAAATGCCTCATTAATATTTTGTAGATCTAATTTTAGCTTTCTAGTGACTAAAAATAAAAACCCCTTTGGCCACCCTTTGAAGGTCTGTTGAACTTAGGAAGCCTTTTGTTCCAGTGTCCTCGGTGCCAGGTCCTTCCTCCAGGCCCCTTAACTCTGGTCCAGCTACCTACAGACCAGCAGCCTTCTGGCCAGCGATCATCACCTGAGCGAGGAGGAGCGGAAGTACTTCTGCCAGGAGATACTCAGCTTTGCTGGGTGGCCTGCCGAGAGCCCGGGTGAGTCTTGTGTTTCCACTTTATTATGAGTGGAGGCTGAGCCAGGAAGATTGCTGTGAGTTTGAGGCCAGCCTGTGCTACACAGTGAGACCCTGTCTCAAAAAAAACCCTAAAAAACTTAATTGTGGACATTTTCACAAATTACAGAAATGTAAAAATAATATTTCAAAGTATACAAGCTATCTGGAGTCAGTGTTTAACACTTGATGAGTTTGGTGTGTCGCCAGCATGCATCTCTCTTTCTCTCACTCTTTTCCTTTTGCTAAAATTCAAGAAAATGCCACTCTCGGCTGGGGGTATAGCTCAGTGGCATAAGCGCTTGCCTGGCAAGCGCAAGGTCCTGAGTTTGATCCCCGGTACCGGGAAAAAAAAAAAAAATTAGCAAAGAAAATGCCACTCTCCAAACAGCTTAACATCCATCTTATAAAAAGTAAGGATAGGTGGTCTCCTGACCGCCCCAAGGGGTTCATAGAGTTTTCATATCACTGACTTAAGAGGTCCATATTCAAATTTCCCTAATTGTTAAAAAAAAATTTCTAGAAATTTTTTTAGTAGAGGTCAACAAGGAACTTCATGCTGCATGTGGTTGTTATATTCCAATTCTCCTTAGTTCAGAACAGCTAGCTATTCTCAGTTTTTTTTTGTTTGTTTGTTTGGTTTTTTTTTTGCACCACTATCTTCTTAAACATGTCAGCTTTACTGAGGTGGACCCACCAGCGTGACCCCCCTTTTGAAGTATGCATTCAGTGGCTTTTAGTGTATCCATAACTGTGTGCACCCACCACTACCCCATGTAGAACACTGCTATCACCCCAGAAAGAAACCTGTGCTCCCTTGCCTGCAGCTCCACCAACCTCCAGCTCTGGGCTCTTTGTCTCTGGGCCGTCTGACCTGCAGGTCTTTGGACCCATGCAGCCTGTCCTGGTGGGTTTCCAAGGCTCACCCACAGTGGCATGTGGCAGTGTTTTCACATCAGGTTGAGCTGGTCCTCTCACAGTCCGGGCCCTTCTGGGATCTGTTACAATGTTTCCTCAGGGGAACATCTAAACAGAAGTATGCTCAGGAAGGCTAAGATTCAGGCTCAGCATTTGACATCACACTTGATAACAGTGCAGCTGTAGCTCCTAGCACCAAGAAGAGCAGTTCCTATAGTAGCTGCAGTCACTCTGCTGCGGCTGCCATAATGAAACACCGTGGCCAGGGTGTTCTCTGCTCTGAGCTCTGGAGGCTGGTGGTGGAGGTCAGATGTGCAGGCTCAGGTTCTGATAAGGCCTCTTCCTGGCCTCCTATGTCCTCGTGCTGGGGGAAGAGAGCAGGCTACCTGGTGGCTGTCCTTGTGGACACTGACCTGTCTTGAGTCCCTTGGCCTGATCCTGAATCAGCAGCTCCCAGATATCTCCATGCACTGTCTTAGGAGTTGGGGTCAGGGCTTCGTGACATGTGCCTGGAGGTCATGGTCCAGTCCATGGCAGTGATTGACCACGTGAACACAAATTTTCCAGAGACTTTGGCTCCAGGTTTGTGAGATCCTTGACTTGGTGGGTTCCCTTGAAGAGGGCCTCCTGGATGTATTTCCCTAGTGGCAGTGTGGTCTCTTGGCTCTGTAATGTACCTGATCGGACCGGACTGTTGACACCATGGCCATGCCTGCTGCTTGCTCGTGTGGCAGATGGCTGAGTTACGGGATTCTGCCTATGTTCCATGATATCTCCGTGTGGATCATGTAGTCCATCACTGTTTACTGTTCCTCTTTGATCTTATAGTCATTTGGCCAGTCTCCTTTATTTCATGATCATCTGTTTCCTTTTTTTCTCTTTTGCAGTGCTGGGGGTGGAGCTGGGCCTTGTATGTGTTGAGCACGTCCTGTGCCACTGAGCTGTATCCCCATGCCCTCCTGTAGTCCATGAATGGCTAAGAGATGCTCACCAGTTGGTTTTGCAGTCTCTCCTTCCCCTGACCAATCCAAGGTGCTTGTGGAAAGGAGGTCAGAAGGCCAGGAGTGCAGTGGCTTCTCTCTGCCCTCCACACACACAGCCACCAGAGAGCTTGATGCTTCCTGGTCCTGGGTTGGAGCCTCATTGTCTGGCTTCATGGACGGTGGGGCTCCTGGCATCATTCTTTTGAGACTTTTAAGCGGGCAAGAAAGTGTGGGATCGCCGAGACAACTTCAGGAAGTGTGCTGTGGCAAGCTTTATTTTGAATTTGTGTTAGTTGACATGTTTCTCTTTAAGTTTGCTATGCCAGTTTCTGTTATTTTTGTAATTTCCCTGAGCCATCTGTGTATTCGTTTATAACTTACGTTGACCAAGTCCTTTCTGGGATGTTAAGGTGGCAGGAGGCCTTCCTGGTCCCATGGCAGAGGCGCGGGCAGGACACACGGTCTGTGTTCCAGGTCACAAGGTGGTGCTGCCCATGCACGCCTTCGCACAGCTGCGGGACCTGCACTTCGACCCTCCCAACGCCGTGGTCCATGTGGGGGGTACCTTGTCCCTGGAGATGACTGTGTGCAGCCAGATGCCAGTCCCTATACGTGTAGACCAGATCGCTGTCAGTGTCCACTTCAGCATCGAGAAGAACAGCTACCGGAAGACTGCTGAGTGGCTGACAAAGCACAAGACACCCAATGGGATCATCCACTTCCCTCCCGAGGTCTCCCCTCTCCCCGCTCCCCAGAACAGCTTGCCTGCGCTGGAGCTGTCAGAGATGTTCGAGCGCAGCCCTTCAGATAACTCCTTGAACACCACGGGCATTATCTGCAGAAATGTCCACATGCTGCTGCGGAGGCAGGAGAGCAGCTCTTCTCTAGAGGCGCCCTCTGGGGTCGCCCTGGAGGATGGGGCCCACGTGCTGAGGTGCAGCTGCGTTACCCTGGAGCCTGGGGCCAACAGGATAGCGTTCAGGACTCAGGTGAGTGGGCTCTGGAGGGTGACTCAGGATGGTGGAGAAGGCTTAGGTGGGGCCCACTGTTTAGCTCACTGTATTTTTCTCTTTATCCTTGGGGAACAAGACACTGAAAATTTTTTAAGCCTTGTTTTGGTCATTTTTTGGCCATTGATCAATCTGGAGTGGAGTTCTTTATATAGACGCATGTCTGGGGATTTAGGTCGCGTTTTAGCTGACCGGATTCGGGAGCAGTTTCCCCTGGGCAGCAGTCACCGCCCTCCTTTGGTAACCCGAGATTTTAAAGATGGCACAATCACTTTTCCTTTTTTGGCTGCGTCAGTATCAAAATAGTTGCCTCTGGCTGAACATGGTGCCCAGTACTCTGGGATGCTGAGGCAGGAGGATTGCAAGTTCACACCCAGTTTGACTAACTTAGAGAGACACTGTCTCAAAAAGATAAGATTAAATAAATAAAGTAAAAATGGGGCTAGGGACATATCTTAATGCAAAGGCCCTGGTTCTAAACTACAATTGCCCCTCAGCCACTCTGATGTGCTTTCCTCTGATGCAGTGTGCCATATGCTCCCCTCTGGCAGGACAGTGCTGCGACTAGCCTGTCTTGCCCCAGAGTGGGCTGCGCATCCCCGAATCTCCTGAGTGCCCTCACAGCAGGTGCCATCACAGCTCCTTTCCTTGGAACCACCCCCTTCAAAGCATAAGGCTGAACAGAAGCATCAGCGACTCTGAGACAGGGGGCTTCTGGTGCAGTCTCTCAGCAGCAGACGTGAGTTCATGGAGCTGAGACTGCAGGAAGCAGACAGGTCCTGCTGTGGGTCACTCTGCCATTCTTGCAAGTACCTGCTTTTGACCCTAGGCCAAGGAGCCAGGAACATACACACTGCGGCAGCTGTGCGCCTCAGTGGGCCCTGTGTGGTTTGTGCTTCCGCACATCTACCCCATCGTGCAGTATGATGTGTATTCTCAGGAGCCCCAGCTGCATGTGGAGCCACTGGCTGGTGAGTGATGCCTGGGCATGCGGAAGCCACTGTAACCCGCATGGGGGTGGGGGAGACAACGACACACACACAGATTGTGCTGCTCAGCGGCCTCTGGGCTCCCTACCTGGCAGGGTGGAGCCTGTGGTTCTTCTGTCCTGTCCTGCTGACTCTGGTATTTAATAAACGTGGTGTGTCTGAGAAGGTAGGAAAGTTAGAGTCTGCGAAGGTCTGCTACAGGCATCGAGGCTTCAGTTTCCTGCCGGAGCTGTGTCAAAGGCTCCATGTCAGGGCTGGGTTCACTCTCTGCTCTGGGCAGAGACTCCTCCTCCAGTGTACCAAGTGAGCCTGGCCCTACGGCATCACACCAGAATGTGCAGAGCTTCCTCTGTTGTGATCAGTTCCAGGATTAGGAGCTGGTGTTCAGTCTGTTGAGGTCACTCAGTGCCTGAGTAAGCACTAGTGAGCGAGAGTTGCCACCGTTTAGGCTGGAAGCAGCACATAATATTTGGCGATTTCCAACAAGTCCCCCCATTCTCCATGTCTTTCTGCACCAACTTGTGCCAGGATAACAGCTGCAGGGAGAGCTGGCCACCTCTGAAGTGATCCAACATGTGGGTGCCCTGTGGTAGGGCTGACCTCTGCTCCAGCAAGGCCACACCCCAGGCCCCTGGCTCTCTGTCCTCCACTGGCCTTCCCTGCCTGCCTCCCTCATCTCTGCTCCCTTCCTGTTCCTGTCTTGGGCCTGCTGCTTCTACTTTCCCAGGCCAGGGTTCGTAGAGACTTAAGTACCTGCTGCCCTCATTTCCAGTTGGGCAAGCAGGACCATCCCTGCTGCTGTGTTTCTAACCCAGTCAGGGAACTTCTGCAAGCTGCATACACACACAAGCAGTCAGGGCAGAGGGAATGGAGAGACGAGGCAGGTCCTGGAGAGCCCAGAGAGACAGATCTCATGCAGTGGAAGACGGGATCCCCTCTTGCCCTCATCACAGGCCCTGACTGCCGTCTTGTTCCCTTTAGATAGCCTTTTGGCTGGTATTCCTCAGAAGGTCAAGTTCACTGTCACCACCGGCCACTACACAGTGAAGAATGGGGACAGCCTGCAGCTGAGCAATGTGGAGGCCATGCTGGTCCTGTGTCAGGGGGAGAATAGAGCCGTGATCTACTCTAACTCGAGAGGTATAGTGCAGGCAGGTGCGGCACAGGTAGGCTCAGGGTGTGGCCACATACTGGGAGGCTGTGACAATGACTTGCAGCCCTGTACCCGGTCAGCCTGTCCTGACACTTCCTGTGTCTATGTCGGGAGGCGGCATCTGAGGTCAGCTCTCATAGATGGACTTACCTGGCACTGGGCTGGTGCTAGTTTTGTGGGGAGCAGACTGACTATGGTGTGACACTGGGTGGTACTGACCTCGATGGGGACACATGGTGCAGCCAGCCGGTACTTCATAGGCCATCTACCAACCTCACCCACCCTACCCATCCCTCTGAAGAGCAAGAGCAGATCACCCTTCTCAGGTGCCATCAGAAGCCCTGCCAGACCGCAGCCTTCAGGTCCCTAGCTGTGCAGGAGGAAGGGGCAGCCCCTCATCATCCTCTTCCATGGAGCCACAGGGACAGGGATCTGAGGTCTCAGCCCTCAGAGTGGCTTCTGGCCTGCCAGCTTGCCTGCTGTGCCGCCTCCAGCTTTCCCTGGTCTGGCCTGCCTCTCACCTCCCCCTCGTCCTCCTTGGGTGTAGAACCTCAGGAGCCTGCCGTTGAGGAGGCTCCAGGCTTCTGATTCACACTTTCTTTCTCTGTAGAAGAGTCCTACACCTCAGTGCTCCGGATCCAGTCTTCTGACAAGGTCACAAGCATCGGGCTGCCTGCCACACCCGCATACCATGTGATCGAGTTTGAGCTGGAGGTTCTGTCCCTGCCATCAGCTCCAGCATCTACTGTGGAGACTGACATGCACGGGACTCCGGAGCCCCCTAGGAAGCAAAAGGACAGACAGAGGGGGAGTGCCTGCATGGTCACCGCTGACCACAAGGTGGGGAGGGCGGCGGGCCAAGGGCTGTGAGAGCAGCTTCCACCCATCCACTGGAAGATTTGGTGAGAAGTGGCTTCAGGCCGGGTGCTGGGCACTCCGTCTGTGAGGCCCCACTCTAGGACAGTAGGCCTTGACTCCTGTCCTCCAGCTTGGGACAAGGTCCACCGTGAGGGCCACAGTGTTCCTTGGGAGTTTGGGGACGAGACTGGAAGAGCCCAGTTGGGTGCTTCATGGGTGGAGGCATCACCCAGAGAAGTTGTGGCATGCAGGCTTTGTTGTGTGTTGCCAGAGTGTCCACATCCTCTGTGGCAAGATCCTGGCTCTGTGCAGGGCTGACTTCATGCATATGCGGGAGAGCAGTAGGATCCAGGCCCAGGCCCAGGTGCTCCACAGAGAGAGACTTGGAGTGTCAGACTGGCCCGTGCCTGTGTGAAGGCTGAGGTTCCAGGCCCAGAGGACTGTGGAGGAAATTCCTCATCCTGCTCACGTATAGAGCCTTGGGAGCTGCAGGTGGTGCTGACTGCAGCATGGGTTCCTCCATTCTGGACAGATGCTCTATACCAGGGAATTTGCTGGTTCCATGGGGGACGGAAGCCAAGTCCTGGTGCCCTTTCTGCCCTTCAGGGAGTCACCACTTTGTCCCCCGATGCCCCCACAAGGCCTGTTCTCCATTATGTGCCTGGCATCAGAGGGGAGGAATGCTTAGACGGCCATGCCCCTCTGGGATGTGGAATTGTCACACCTCCTGTGCCTTCATATGTTTCTTTTTGGCCTCATGTGCTCTGGAGCCACTGGACCAGTCTAGTGGCCCCTGTCCATTCTGTCTATTCTTTGTCTGTGTATGGAGCTTCATGTTTTTCACTTGTTTGTGCATGTTTAGTAAAATTCTAGTTTATGAACATTGCATGGAGCAGCCGTTACGAAAGGTGCAAACATCAACAGCCACTGCAGCCAGTGGGCTGAGCATGAGTCCCTCTTCTGTTCCCCACAGGTGTCAATCGATTGCCCATGGTCAATCTACTCCACTGTTATTGCACTGACATTCAATATGCCCTTCAGGACCACGCACTCCCTGCTTTCTGCTGGAACCAGGTATCTGAACCTGCCTCTTCCCTGCTGTGCTGCTGGCCTTTGTGATAATTAGGGCACTTTCTTACATAACTGCTATGCCATTAGTCCTGGTAAAATTCGTAGTGGTTCTCTGGTGTCCTGCAGCACCTAGTTCATGCTCAGTGCTATCTCACCAGTGACATTTTGTGGTTGGCCTTGGTCCAGACAGGTCCCTATGTGGTTACTTGTCTGCATTTACCCTCCTGGGTGTGTTAGGCTGCTGCTGTGCTGGCAGGCTGCCATCTGACCCCCACACAGTCTTGCAGACTTAGGTTGCTGCCTCCCCTGCTCAGATCTCTTCTAATCGGCCTGTTCACCTCCAGAGAAGGCTCCTCCTGGACGCTGCCATTAGGGGCCTGGTGGTTTCTGTACTGTAGGGGTGTCCTCGACTGTGGAGGGGTTAGTACCTCTTAGGCTCCCTCTCCATGCCCATGCCATAAGCCTGCCCTCCTGTGTGATGCCTGGGTTGTCTCCTGTCTGTCCTTAGTCCCTCAGGACTGGCTACATTGCCCAGCCCAGAGGCCTGCTCTGGAGACTCAGTCAGCCCCACTCTGCCACTGACAGCAGTATGTCAGGGGACCAAGTGAGGCCACTGACACTCAGCACAGCCCAGATCTCTGCTGTAACCATCCCTGCTTTATCAGTGATACCTAGGAAACCCGGAAGCAAAGTTAAAGCTACATACAGACTAGAGCATTATAGCAGCAGTGATGGCTTTTTTTCTTAAAACCATAGCAAGGAAACTATAGTAATGTGATTATAAAGCCCTTTCACCTCTCAGAGAACATGCGATATCTTTCCTTAAAGACTTTCACAGCTTTACAGGTATCAGAGATGACTTGGGTTCTCAGGGACCAGCCCTGACTTGCAGTGAGGATGAGTTCCTAGGGTCTGTCCCCAGAGGACACTGCAGCCGACTGCCTGACTGGGGAGGCCCACATAGCGTGCTGTGATGGCACTGTGTCAGAAGCGGGGTGTCTTCTCATCCCCTTCCCCATGGGAATAACTTATTCTAAAAAGATGTGGAGTTCTTGTGGGTTTTACATTTGAAACCAAAAGCTGAAATGATTTTGCCTTGTGACTTTCATGGTCCCATCATCAGTGAGGGTCTTAACAGAGTTGAGATACGTTTAATCAGATTTTTACACGTCAAAAACCATATTTTGCTTTTCTGGTTTAGGAAGTATGTTCAAGTTTGTGTCCAGAACTTGTCAGACCTTGATTTCCAGCTGACAGAGAGTAATCTTGTAGATATGACAGGCACTGCTGACTTGCAGTTGACCCCACTGAATGCGCCATCCCCACAGGTAAGTGCCCTCCAGTGCCAGGTGTGGCAGGACGCCACTGTAGAGTTTGCTGACAGTGAGGTGGTGAGCTTTGAGATTGGGCTGGAAGTGCAGAGAGGAGTCTTACTGTTGACCTGGAAGAGCTTGTGCGTGTTGAGCAGGGCTGAGTCAATGTGATGTTTGCTGTGTTGTGTACATGCTGTTTGTCACTGATGCACTAAGTGGGCTTGTGGTCAGCTGAGGGTGTAGCAAGTATGTTAGAAAACAGATTGATACTGTGTTTTTAGAATTTAGTCTCACACATGGCCTGCTCTGCTCATGATTTATCCAAACACAGGCTCATGCAGGATTTGCCTGTGGACCCAGGAATGAATGCTGGCCCCTTTTTGCCTATTACGAGATGGAAGAGTCCTGAGTGCAGGGCAGCTCTGTAGGTCATTGCCCATCCTTTGTTGTGGGGGAAGCCTCCACGACAGAGAATCAGCAGGCCACCTCCAGTTCTTGCCCTGGCCCTTCCTGTCCCTTTACCACGTGTGCTTCTGCCAATAAATGACAGATGTTCACACAGTTTAAAGCTTCCTGGGAATGTCTATCTTCAGCATTGTCAAAAGACTTTCTCGCCAGAACCCGATTGTTTGCACATCTTAGCTGAGCCTGTCGCTGACCTCTAGTGTGGACTCCACAGTCGTCATGTCCTAGTAGCTCATCTGACTGTGCTAGTTCTAAATCAAGTTCATGTTAAATACAAAATCATGAGCACGAATGTAAAGATGTCGATTACATCTCCTGTTTGGGAGACCTGTATGGGGTATATTGTGGACTCATAAATATTCCTAAGGCTCTTTTTATGGTCCCAGTGCTGTGAGGCTCTTAGAATCATAGGACATCAACACTGGCCCTGGATCATGTGCTATCTATGGCTGGACCAGGTGGGGCCTTAGTGCTGGGCAGTGGCTGGTGCTGTAAGACCATAGGTGTGCAGTGAGGTGCACGCTTCCCTTGGTGGGAGGGGGGGTGTCTGTTTCTCTCTGGCCTCTTGGTGTGTGGTGGTGACAGGGCTGTCTTTGCAGCACATCCACAGCAAGCAGTCGGTGTTTTTCATCTGGGAATTGAAGTGGATGCAGGAGCCACCCCCTGCCCTGCACTGCCAGTTCTCCATGGGTTTCTCCCCGGCCTCTGAAGAGCGGCTGTCCATCTCCCTGAAGCCCTACACATACGAATTCCAAGTGGAGAGCTTTTTTGTACGTAATGGATCATCTGGGGAGTGATGTGTGGGATGCAAACGTGAAAGGTGGCATCATGGTCTTTATAGCCTTTAATTTCAAATGGACAAACTCAGTAGAATCCGGAGCTTGGGAGTGCATGTGTTGGGTCCTTGGGTGGCACCCTTGGGGCTATGCTCCAGTGCTGCCCCAGGGCGAGTGTGGGAGGTGGGTGCTAGTCCTCACCTTGACTGACACCTCCCCAGAAGCCACTTAGCCCTCTTTCACCTCGGTCACCAGCTCCCGTTGCAGGCAGGGCCGTGGTTTTCCTTTTCGTTTTTCTTTTTGTTGTTTTGAGACAGAGTTTCACTAGTGAGGTCAGATTGGCCTTGAATTCGTAGTGATCCTCCTGCTTCATCCTCCCAAGTGGTGGGATTACAGGCATCCACCACCACACCCGGCCTAAGGCTGTGGTTTTCTGAGGGTGTCTAGTTTTCTAAACGAAGTACCAACAATATTGCAGAGTGTGGAGAAACCGGTTTAGAGAGGCAGGAGGGCACTGAGCAGGGAGTAACTGGGTGAGTGAGTGTGGACTCAGGTTACCAGACTGTGCTGAGGTTCGTGGCTTTTCCTTTCTTTTCCTTGAAACCCTTCGGAGTTTTCCCTGAGAAGGGCTTGCCCTTGCAGCTTTGCCTCTATCCCTGTCTCACCAGACACCTCCTTTTGACCCTCAGCTTTAGTCAGTTCCCCTGTCGGGCTTTGCGCCAACATAATCAGTATCACAGTGCATCCTTTGGTACATACAGACTGACCATCCCTGGTGTGTGAACAGCAGGGTCCTGGAGGTGTGTCCTTTGGTACAGACCAACCCTCCTGGTATGTGGACAGCAGAGTCCTGGAGGTGCATCCTTTGGTACAGACTGACCCTCCCGGTGTGTGGACAGCAGGGTCCTGGAGGTGACGAGGGCTCTGCGAATGGTAGCCTGGTTGCTCACTGCAGACAGTCAGCAAGTGTCACTGTCACTCTTCTGGCAGCTTCTTCCTGGTCAGATTAAGAATGTAGAGAGAATCTGTAGCTGCAGGCACTGGCCTATTCTCACTGCACGTGTCCCTGCTGTCTCTGTGACAGCGGCTTGACAGCTACAGAGTGCTGCTCCTGGCTTGCACATCCCCATCCACAGAGGGAAGTGATGGTGGCATCTGGTCATGGCTCGCAGTCAGGTGTGTGTCTCCTTTGAAACAATGCCTATTCAAGTCCTTCACCCATTTTTAAATGGACTATAAAGTTCTTTATACATCCCAGCTATCAATTCCTAACCATATAAATCATTAGAAATATTTCCCACTATTTCATGAGTTGTCTTTACACTTTCTTAATGGTGTCCTTTGACCCACAGAAGTTTCTAGATTTTGGTAAAGTATAATTATTTCCTCCTTTTTATTGCTTGGACTTTTGATTTCAGATTTGAGCAGCCAGCGCCTCATGCAAAGTGATAAAGGTTTCCTTCCTTTTGTCCTTCTAAGAGCTTTGTAGTCTTAGTGTTTGCAGCCAGGCTCTGGCCTACTTCGAGTTAATGTTGGAGGTGGGCGAGGAAGGTGTTACAGTCCCTCTTTCTGTGTGACTTTTAAGCTGTCCTTACACCAGGGGCTGAACATATGCTCAGCCACCAGGCAGTGTGTGACACCCTGTTGCAAGCAGGTGGCCGGAGCTGTGAAGAGCTTGTTTGGCATAAATTTGTTTTTAGTCGTAGACCTGCAGCCCCAAAGGAGCTGGTGTCTCCTGCAGCTGCTCTAGCCCTGAGCAGTAAAACGTAAGCTGAGGTCGGACTTCAGAGCAAGCCGCAGCCACCGCTCAGGTCTCATCCAAGCCTCGAGACAGGTGCACGCTCGGCTGTGCCTAGAGACAGTCCAGGTCTCAAGCACCCAGCACAGGTCCTCAGAGCAGGGTGCAGGACAGCTGCCGAGAGGCTGACCATGGGGAGTGGCTTCGGATTGCCTGGAGGGATGTGGAGGAATTTGTGTTGATTTTGCTAAGTTGTGATAATGGACTTATGCTTTGGTAAGAAAATGTCCATATGCTTCAGTAGTACCAAACAAATGGGGTGAAGTGACAGGCTGGCTGGAATCTGCTGTAAACTACTCAGGCAGATTCAGAAATGTAGATGAGTAGAGGGAGCAAAGAAAGCAAAACATTGACAGGCAGCAGACCATTTGTGTCATCAAAAGCTCAAAAAGGTTCATTATCACTGGTATAGAGGGATATTGCACAGCCGTTTCTTCTTGTGCTTGAAAATGTCTCTGACTTAAAAGATCCAAAGGCCTTGGGGCAAGAACTTCCCAAGAATGTGGTGTCTGAGGCAGAGGTCTTGTGGGGTAAATGGCTACAGCGGCATCCTGGCGTGGCCCTCCTGAGTCCTGTGGGGGTGTGAGCTTGTCTGTCTTTCCCTGCCCAGACCCTGTACAACGTGAAGGCAGAGGTCCTGCCGCCTACGGGCACGGAATACTGCAGGACCGGCTCCCTGTGCTCCTTGGAGGTATCCATCACTCGGCTCACTGACCTTTTGGAGGTGGACAAGGATGAGGCTCTGACGGGGTCCGACGAGTATTTCTGCACAAAGCTTATGTATGAAGGTGGGTCCCAAGGCTCTGTTTCCTGACGTGTCGAGGAGATGCGGTCTTCTGAGTATAGTCCCAGGAGGACGTTCCACAGTGACCAGTGCTTATTTGGTAGGCTTATTGCAGGGTGACCTCCATTTTCATGGAGTGTTCTAGCAAGCTCACATCCCACGTTGTCTGGGCCTCTTCTCCATGTGGTCCAGGCCTGGCTGTTGCTGCTGAGGCAGGGCCAGGCTCCACTGCCGGGCCCAGTCACCTGCCACCTCGCCTGCACTGTCCTCCTGTCGGGCATGCTCCCTCCCAGGCCCTTCCCTGTCCTCTTCCTCCCTGGCTGCTTCATTCCAGTGGTTCTCAATAAGCCAGATGTTTATTTACTTACAACTACAGCAGTAAATCCACTGCATGAGGTCGTTCATGAAAACTATTTCCCAAAACAAAAGAAAGCATAGTGGGAAGAATGATGTTTTGCATTCTTCATGCCTGTGTGAAGTTGGCCCGCGGAAGATAAGTGGATGTCGTCCTTCTGCGCCCACTCTGTATCTTGAGGATGTATTTCCTTGGTTGGAGTCCATGAAGAAACTCTGGCCTTGAGCAGATTATAGCCAGAAAAGGGGAGGGATTTTAACAGCCTCTCCCACAGCTGTGGGTTCTCTGAGACACTGCCCCAGGGCTGGCGAAGCTGGCATGTCTCACAGACTGGTTACAGGTGGAGTCTGTATCCTCTGGACAGTCTCACCACACTCATTCATTAAGTCCTTGGTCTGTCCTGTGCTCTGAGTGGATCTTTGCCTAGGCATGACTATGTAAGACTGTGGCTAGGTCATTTGGAAAATAATATTTCCCAAGTAAGTCAATCTCTCAGATGCTGGCGTGTGTCATTTCACAGCATGCACAAGTCACATTGCAGGTGTCCCCAGCATGGTCTGTGAGCACTGGGGTTCTGTCAAGCTTGCATGTGCGAGTTTTCTAGAATTCTCAGTTTTGCTTAAAATCTAAAGTATATCCTTGGCAATAAATACTGTTAGTTGTTTTCTTAGAAGTGACAGCTCACATTCATTTGGGAAAAATATCTGTCAGGTAACCAAGACGTACAACCCATTTTTTATCAGTCAACGTTCGAAGCCAAAAGAGTACCCTAAGACACAGTAGCCGCTGTGTCCAGTGCAGCTACAGCCAAGCACTCCTGTGTGGGCCCTGATGCCCTCCTCCTGCAGTGGGGGCAGTGCTGTGCGAGGACAGCAGATCCCTGTGCCTGGGGCTGGAGATGCCCACACCCTCAGCCTGGGTGCTGTTCAACTGAACTCTCCACCGAGGCATTGCCCTTCTAGAAAACACATGCAGTCCTAGAAGGAGCTCAGGGCATTCTATCCTGTCGGAGGAGGTTGGGTGCTACGTGATGCCATTTAGACATGGCAGCAGGAGAGCTAGTGTCTGATGACGGACAGCTCTAGACTGCTGGATCTGTAAGTCCACAGAGGTGACAGGGTCCTGCCCCATGCCACAGTGCCCACAGAGGCCAGGGCCCTGGGCAGTGGTCGGTGACCCCTGCTGTGCCAGGCCAGGCTTCCGGTTTCACATGTGGGACAGCAGTGGCTGGGCTGAGGTACATGGCCCGTTCCCCTGCACACATGTCGTTGGGTGTGCAAACTTGTCACACACACAACAAGATACTCTCCTGCACTGAGCTGGGTGGCGTGGCCACTGTGACTGTTTTGAGAAGGACTTTCCTGTGTCGCTGGCATCCCCCTGGGGCTGCCACTGGTGTCTGAGGCTGCCACTGGTGTTTGGCTTGCTGTTTGCTGCTTGAGATAAGGTAGTCCTGTTCATTCCTGTCCCTGGCTGGTGGTGGTAAGTGCCTGGTGGGGTGTGAGGACCCACCCCCAGAATCATATGCAGGCTGGCTCTGAGGTACTGACTTTCACAATGGCAGCTGTGTGCGTTGAGGCAGCAGGGTCCCAAGAGGCAGCCCTGCAGGCTTATGGTGCCCTCTTCACCCACAGGTGGTTGCCCCGAAGGTCTGGTTGGGGTGCAGGGCTCTGGTGCTGTCCCTACCCCAACAGAACCACTGCCCTGTACTGCCACCTGCGTGGTGTAATCATACTTCATTTACTGCAAGGGGAAAAATGGTTTTCTGTGTTTCTCCACTGTGGTCCAGTGTAAACTAGGGCTAACTGCAGGCTGACAGAACACCCACTTAGCAAGGCATGCGTGTTTCATGTGAAGACACAGTCACACCTGGATAGACATGTTCGCTGGCCTGGGGCGATGGTTGGCATGGTGCCCCTTGCTCCGGTTGAGTACTGAACAGCCTCTGCTCCTTCTTTCAGTGGTCGACAATAGCAGCAACTGGGCAGTGTGTGGGAAGAGCTGCGGCGTTATCTCCATGCCCTTGGCTGCCCAGGCCACTCACAGAGTGCACATGGAGGTGATGCCCCTCTTCGCGGGCTACCTCCCTCTGCCTGACATCCGGCTGTTTAAGTACCTCCCGCACCATTCTGCGCACTCCTCCCAACTGGACGCTGGTAAGGATCCTGTCGGAGATTGACCTACCCCAGGCTGAAGGCCTCCTGGGCCATCTAGGGGCACTTTTCTTGGTCTTTGGCTGGGCAGAGTCCTCTCACCCATGCCTATTTATGATAAAGAGCTCACTGTGCCACAGGCACACACAGAGCTAGGCATGTTGGGATCTGGAAACACAAATCATGATGTCCACAGAGTGCAGGTAGCAGAGGGCACAGTTTTGCTGGTCACTCCCCCATGGAGTGGGGCTGAGAGATTTAAGACATCAGACCATGTGTTGCCAGCCCAGGAGATCAGAATTTAAGTCCCAAGGACAATTTACCACACATGCATTGTTTTAGCTCTGTCATAAAGTGGAACACTCATAAGGCAGAACTGCCCTGAGTCAGGAACTGAATCAGTGTTGGAGGTGGTAACTTCATGTGGACAGGACAGGCTTGTGCTCTGCAGGGCAGACGAGAATTACTCACCTGCTGATAGACACTAACCTGAAGCCAAGCCCCTTATTGCCATCTCAGTATATGATTTGAGGGCTGTATCTCTGTGTGAGGGGCCCTGTACAGGCAGGGTCTGGGGTGGTGTCCTTTCAGAGGCCCACTGGGGCTAACAGGAATGACATGTCCCTCTTATTACTGTGCCAGGACTTGTTCTCACTTCCTATATGTTCTGTAGACAGCTGGATTGAAAATGACAGCCTGTCAGTGGACAAGCACCCTGATGACCAGCTGGACTGCAGCAGTGTGAGGAGTAGAGGCAGCGTGCACTCGGCCACCAGCGGTGAGCACAAAGGCCTCCCCATGCCCCGGCTGCAGGCACTCCCCACTGGCCAGGTCTTCAACTCCAGCATGGGCATGCAGGTGCTGGTCATCCCCAGCCAAGACGACCATGTCCTGGAAGTCAGTGTGACATGACAGCAGCGCTGCAGTTGTCTGGCACCACAGAGTGCTGTGATTGCACTTTAGGGACTGTGACTGGATTGTTCTCCTTGTAACATGCTAGCTCTAACTAGACTTGGTGGCCCTGCTTGGCCACGGAGGTACCAAGGAACGCACTGTGCAGCTGGTTGGCAGAGGTACAGCGTCACCTCATCTTGTCTGCAATGTGGAGCCTTGTTCTTTTCTTACCTGTCCGTCTCTGCTTGTCTGACCACGTCTGCTCTCAGCCCTGCTCCTTCACTCACATACTCACTGCTACAGGACTGTCACCCTGTGCTCCCCACACAGCACCTCTGTGGGCTCCTCGTGGAAGCCTCTGTCTTGTGTGCTGGCACTCAGCAGGCCTTGCTGGCTTCCTGTGGCTCCTGTGTCTCAGATGGCTGTTCACCTTTTGGGCTGACGGTGTGGACTTGGGGGTCTTCTGATCTCCAAGCCCTGCTTTCTTCTAGTAATGCCTTTCAGGGCCAGGGGGTGGGGTGGGGGGGTCGGGAGGGAGTAGAACCCTTCCGTGCCTTGGGATGCCAAGAGTGAGCTGGCTGGGAGAGCCACAGGCCCGACTGAGCCGTATTAAACGCACTTGAGAAAGATGAGGCCAGGGCGAGAGGAGCAGTGCAGTGTTGAAGTAGTGTTGGTATAAATGTCTCGGGTCCGTGTTCCCCAGGGTTGATTATCATACGCACTTGGAATTGAATGTGTATTTATTTTGATTGTCATTACGTATGTGCGTTAAGATGCTGTTTGCTTTTCTCTCATCTTTAAAGTCTACTCACGTAATTATAGCTGCATAATCAACATCTTGTGCACCTTAAGTCTTGGCTGATGCTCTGCGTGAGGTGAGGAGCGGGGTCCTCGTGGTGTTCTGGGCTGCCCATGGGGAGGCCTTGGCCTGGAGTAGCCTCTGCTGGTCCACATACCCTACCAACAGGCTGACTTACTTTCAGTTGTAAATTTAATTGTACATATAGTTGATTTATTATTTTTAAAAGTACAGACTAACTGATGTAATGTTTAAGTTGCACCAAAAATCAAGGACAAAATAAATATGTGTTTTTATTGGTGTGAAAATTGCAGCTTGTAAATAAGTGTTGTATGTATTAACCCTTTTCCAGCTCTCCAAAGCAATGTATTTTTGTACATAGGAATAGAGTACTCTGAATTCCTTGTCAGTGTGCTCAGAACGGAACCTGACCAGATGAATGCGAGCAGATGCAGTGGGTCCAGCAGGGGCGGGGCTTGGGAATAACCCCAGGTGTGGAGCCAGGGGCGTGGCCTAGGTGACCTTGTAGTCCTGTCAGTATTCTGTGTTGGCGTTTGCCTCATTTCATAAATAAAGGTGGTGTGATTTTCCCCCATGGCCTTTTCATTTCTAGAAACTAGAGAAACGTGAAGAAGAAAAATACCCACCTGTTTAAACTTTTCAGAAATGTGTCTTCCTCTTACACAATTTATAACTAATCAATGTGGTCCAACTGGTTAGGCAAATTAGAACTTGAGACTCCATACAAGTTCAGGTTTTCAGAAATACGGTTTCTGCTGTGATGCTTGCCTTGCAGACTGCTGAGTCCTGTAAACCAAGTCTCTGACATCTGGTGCTGTTAGAAAAATGTCCCACCCTCCCTGTTAGCGTGGAGCTGGGTGCGCAGCGCAGTTTCCCTCACCCCGGGACAGTGTGGGACCCAGGGTTACCTCACTATTCTTGGCGTCTGAGCACTCTCAGGATTAAAATTTTCTAATTATATATATTTAGAGTAAGAAAATGAAGGGGGGATACAAAATGTGTATGATCATTTACCTGGAAACTCAGTAAATTCAGAACTATCGCAAGATCCTTCTCTCTAATTGCCAACCTTTTGCAAACTAAGGTAAATGCTTCTGCCTTTTATTTCTTAAGACAAAAGAATGTCACCAAACACTTCAAAGTCTTCTCTGTTTCTTAACAGTCAAAAGAATAAGAAGCTGTCACTGGGTTTCTATCCTGAGGTTCTGTATATGAGGTGGCTGGTTCTGTTGACTCAGATGTGGCATATGTTGAGTAGTTAAGCCAAGTATGAAATGGGTGTTTCAAAAGCAACGAATGTGCAGGTCTTCTACAGGGACCCTATAAGAGCACATAAATATGAGCAACAGAAAAAATAAGTTATAATTTTTGTGAATTTCATGGGGTCTCCCATGATTGGAAAGATTATAACTTGTGGTTTTATGGTCTAACCGTACTGTCTGACAATGAATTGAATCTCTGTACATTTGAGGTATCTACATCCGTCCCTTAGTGGTCAGATTTATGGTGGATGGGTGTCTCATAAAGAGTAGGGAAAACACACGCAAGGCTTGTATTCACTTTTTCTTAAAATAAGGTTAACTTTTAAAAGGAATTTAAACACCAGGTTTGCATCTAAGGAAAAGTGATGCTGCTTTTTATAAAAGAACTAGTCTGGTTTTACTTTCAGCTGTGATCTTTAAATCTGAAATGATTTTTAAATTTTACTTTTTGTGAACATGTCCCTTTCTCTAAATTTCCTCATCCCGTATATCTGGCTGTAGGACCCGCCAGCATCCTTACAGTTGAATGTGCTTGGTGTCTGTGACTGGGTTGGGCGACCAGTTGGCTTTGACACTGAAGATGTTAATTCCATTTTCATGGTTTACTATGGAAAGTCGTTTTTCACACTGTTCTGTAATATAGTGTTAGACTAAAACCACTGTATGAAGATTGTTTAAAATGTAAACATTAAAATTCTAAAAATACACATTTTAAGAAGAACCTGATGTGAACACGATTCTGTCGCGATAACCCGGCATGAGGAGCTCAGCCTTGCTCCTGAGTCTGCGGCGCGACCGGTGACTTTCTGGGAAACTGCGAGTTTGCTCATTTCCTACCACATAACCCGCAGAACTGGAGGGCCGAGCTCAGGCTCTTGTTCCTACGCACTTTGGTGCTGGGGGATACCCGGTTCTTCCCGTGGTTCTGTATCCTCCGCCTTCCTGGGCCCCTCGGCCGCCAGCGAGCCGCGGGGTCAGGGGTCATAGGTCAGCGGTCAGCGGTCAGCAACCACCGAGCGCAGTCGCACCCCGGGCCCTCCCGCTCCTTCTCGTGGGAGGCCGACGCAGAGCCCGCCCCAGGAAGGCCGGGAACGTGGTGCTGTGGGCGGGGCCGCTCCTGGCCCGCCTCGGACGGCGGCGCGTAGTCCCGCCCCGGAAGTGCATGCCAGTCGGCGTCCCCGTCCCAGAAGTCGCTGGGGCCACGGTGTACACGTGCGGCTGGACGATGAAGTTCGCGTACCGGGTGAGCGCGGCCCTGGGTTGCGAGGCGGGACGCCGCGGGCCCCCGGGAGGGCGCCGCCGGCACAGCTGGGGGCAGACCTGCTGACTTGTATTCTGGCCCGGTGAACCGGAGGGGGCGGGGTGCTGTGGGTTTGTGAGCCGGAAGTGCAGCCAGGGGCCGGCGGGTGGGATAGTCAGCGCGGAGCAGACCTGGGCACCCCTAGTGTGCGTGATATGTGGCCCTTCTGGGTGGGGGTCGCGGCCAGGACTCGTTCACCTTCGCCGTTGTGGCCGCGCTTTCTTGTGCTGGTCTGCGCGGTTCGCTCCCTCCCGCCTGACTCGCTGGGTATGTTCTCCCTGGGGCCCAACGCCTTCCTTGTCGGTCTCCGGGGCTGCACCTCAGCCCTGCCACTGGGCCCATCTTGTCTCGCTGGCCGGTCCAGACTTAAGTCTGGTACTGCCGCTGGACGCACAGCCCCCAGCACCAATCCCGAAAACGCAAGGCAACACGAGCGCGCCTTGGGCGGTGGGACACCAGCTCAGAACCCTGGTTCGGCTTGAAGTCTACTCCGAGGTCCACCTAGAGCTCAAGATGCTGGCCTGGCTGGCTTCTCTTCCCCCAGTTTGCAGCTTCCCCAGCCCTTTAGGCATCCTCCCTGTCGCCTGTAAGTAGCTGGCTGGTTTGCGTTTCAGAACCTGCTTGTATGCGTCTCCTTGCTCCTCCAGCTAGATCTGGAATAGGAGGAGGTACCGTTCTGTCCCCAGGTACTGTACTGTGTAACAACTGCTCTTGTGTGGTGAGCGGATAAATAGGATGTTAGCGTAGAGGTCTGCCCCGTGGTCCCAGTCCACTGCTCTGGCTTTGCATTACTGAATCGTGGGGCTCCTTCCCTTTGCCTGGCCAATGCCTTGGACGCTTCTTACACCTCTGTGGCAGCCCTTACACCTCAGTGGCAGCCCCTGGCTTTGAGGATTGTGTTCATATTTTCTCTCATGCCCAGATGTCCCCAGGGATGATCAGGGACCCAGCCACCTGGCCCTGTGTGCCATCTTTCTCCAGATGCCTCACTTTCTCCTTACCAGGGAGTAGACACTGTTTTCTTTGTGTTATAACAGCTTATTTTCTTTCCAGTTTTCAAATTTGCTGGGTACGGTTTATCGACGCGGGAACTTAAATTTCACCTGCGATGGAAACTCAGTCATCAGCCCTGTGGGGAACAGAGTCACTGTGTTTGATCTTAAGAAGTGAGTGTGCTGCAGTATGGCGTTGGTGGCATTGGCAGCTGGCACGCATGTGCAGGCTGGTGTCCCCCACCTGCCTTGTTATGGGGATGAACACCATGGATTAAGGTAGCCTAGAGGCTGAAGGGTTGTGTGTTAGCATCGGCACTGTCTGCTGGATGTCTCATTCTTGCCTGGTGTTACCCTTAAAGGTTAAAGTCACGTGTCACTTGCTTCTCCTGTGGTCAAGAAATACAGCTTGAGGTTAGCAGCTCCCTGGCTGTAGGCAACTGGTCCTCGGGGAGTGGAGGCCAGCTTGATCCCTGCTTGCTTGGGAGCTCCAGTGGTGTTTGGGCTCTTGGTTAGGTGGGCAGTCCCCAGGCAGAGGTTGATTTTGGTTGCTCAGGTTTAGCTGTGTTTCTTCTGAAGAAACATGTAACTCCTTTCTGGTCTTGATTTCTCCTGGAGTTGCAGGGGAGGCAGGGAGCCAGTCCTGCTGTTCAGGGGCTTCTGGGTTCTTCTCTCTTGCCTCACAGCTCCAATGGGGTAGCCCTGGTCTTTCTTTCTGTCGTTGGATGGGTTGGTAGTGGTGCTTGCTCTGCCTGCTGCCTGTGTACAGAGCGTGCCATGGGGTGCCAGCTCCTGTGTGTTCCAGGGGCGCCTAGTGAGGGCTGCCTAGGTGGGGAAGTGCCGCTGAGAGAGATTCACACAACGCAGTGTGAAAGCTGGAGCTGGGTGCAGCACATGGAGGTGGACCTCATTGCTGTGTGTATTTTCCCGTTTGTCTGAAAACCCAGCTTTATCAGTTTGTGCTCTTGTGAATTCTGTGTGCTGGGTGTGTAGCTTTTGTCTGGTCTCCTGACTGTCTTGGTTACTTTTCTTTGGCATTGCTGAGACAAAATACCCGACACTCAAAAATTTAGGGAAGAAAGGTTTATTTAGCTTGCAGTTTGAGGGTTTCAGTCCATATTTAGGCTGGCTCCAAGGCAGTGTTACATGGCAGAGGGCAACACAACAGTTCATAGCAGTGGAAAACAACAAAAGCAGCAAGAGCAAAAGGGAGGCACAGCAGAGAGCAGCCTCTTTCCCTCCCTTATACTGTGTGCGGGCTGCCCGCCCCAGGTGGGTGTAGCACTCACACCTATAATCCCAGCATTGGACCATGGATCAGTCAGAAACTAGAAACCCGCCCCATGACCGCATGAGGCTTTGGGGGGACATTTGGATACAGACTATAATGACCACAACACTGACTTTGTATGGGGCACAGTGTTCTCAGGTCCACCTCTGAGGCATTCAGTGTGTCCTGCCAGTTCTCCAGGGACACTGTCATTTCCCCTTCCTCTGCCCGTGATCTCTGGCACATGAGGTCTGGTGGCACAGGACAGGCATGGCACAGGAAAGGGACTGCCAGGTAGCGTGGGCTGCTAGGAAAAGGCGGACCATGGCCTCCTGGTCTAGAGACATAAAACCTGCAGCACACCATGGTTCTTCCTTTTCTCAGCAACAAATCTGACACCCTGCCCCTGGCCACACGGTTCAACGTGAAGTGTGTGGGGCTGTCCCCTGATGGCCGGCTTGCAATCGTCATTGATGAAGGTGACCACCCTCCGTCATCCCGGGTGTGGGCAGGGCTGAGAGAGGGAAACGGGGTGCAGGGGCAGTAGGAGGCGAAGAACAGGCCTCCTAGGGCAAGCATGGGCTGAGACAGCCCCTTCCCATCACCGCTGGTTCTGGGTGTGGTGGGGCTCCGAGAGCCGTGCTTAGGTGGCTGGGTGTCCCCCTGCCCTATGTACCTGTGGGATCACTGGGAACACACCTGGGCTTCGTGGCCCTCAGTCCCCAGAGTGGGCACAGACAGCTCCTTTCTGTGTTTCACTCACGTGGATTCTCAAGATGACCATGCGCATGACTACGGGCTCCCCAGGTGCCTCAGTCACACGCTGGCCTCTTGCAGGGGGCGCCGCGCTGCTGGTCAGCCTGGTCTGCAGGTCCGTGTTGCACCACTTCCACTTCAAGGGCTTTGTGCACAGCATCTCCTTCTCCCCGGATGGCAGGTGAGAGCAGCAACAGCCAGGCCAACTCCCACATCCTGTTTGGGCTCTAGATGGTCACCTGGGCATATGGCCAGCCCATGTCTGCCCTGGCCGCTTCCCCACCGGGTCTTTTTATCCTGCAGTGGAGGGGTGCCCTCAGGTCCTGGTGTGGGCTGGGCCTGGCAGCTCTGTGAGGTCTGGACTGCTACTGTTGGTCCTGTCACCTCTGTTCCTCCTCCTACTGCAGGAAGTTTGTTGTCACAAAGGGCAATATCGCCCAGATGTACCATGCCCCTGGGAAGAAGCGAGAATTCAACGCATTTGTCCTGGACAAAACCTACTTTGGGCCATACGATGAGACCACATGCATCGACTGGACGGATGACTCTAGGTGAGGTTGGTCGCTGGCTCCCTGGAGAGCAGACTCCTTGATCCCCTGAGCCCCATGTGAGTCAGGCCCTGATGGATGAATTAGCCTTCCATGTGTGCTGTCAGGCTGGGCAGCTGCCAGGTGCTGCCACTTCAGGGCCACCATCTCTGACCACCTGTGACTCTCCCTACCCTGAACATACTGTGGAGTTGCTGACGTTTTTAAATTTACTGTGTGTCTGGCTGTGCAGAAAGAGGCTGCAGGTGCTCAAGGTACTGGCGCTGTCCCTGCACCACCCAGGCTGCTGGGTAGGAGGCAGGCTATGTGTGTGTCCCAGAGCTGTCCAGGGCATGACACTGTCCCACACATGAGACAGTTGGTACCATTCATAGAGCCTGCTCAGATCAGGATCTCAGGCTGTATCCAGCACCCCTGAGGAGCCAGCTCAGTCCCCCAGAGGGCCTGTGATGGACACAGTGGTGGACCTTGCACAGTTTGCTTGGACCAGCAGGCAAGGCTGCACAGCCATGGCTGCCACACAGTAGCTATGTCTTTCTCTTCCAGGTGTTTTGTGGTTGGGAGCAAGGACATGTCCACCTGGGTGTTTGGAGCTGAGCGCTGGGACAACCTCATCTACTATGCATTGGGTGGGCACAAGGACGCCATCGTGGCCTGCTTCTTTGAGTCCAACAGCCTGGATGTACGTCTTGCCTAGGGTCCCTAGCCCAGGGGTTACCCAGGGACAACTGGGTGGCTGAGCCACAGGTCCCTTCCTCCTGAGCCGGTTCATTGGGGTATTAGTGGGTCTGGCCTGGGAGGCCATGTGGGAGAGAGGGTTCTTGGCTTGTAGGTGGGGTGGATGACCCGTGTCCCCTGTGTGCCCCTATAGCTGTATTCGATCAGCCAGGATGGAGCCCTTTGTGTGTGGCAGTGTGACACCCCACCTGAGGGCCTGAGACTAAAAGCCCCCACCGGCTGGAAGGCGGACTTGCTACGGCGAGAGGAGGAGGAAGCAGGGCAGGATGAGGAACAAGAGGAGGGGGCCGAGAGGGAAACCACCGTCCGAGGGAAGGCCGTGCCAGCTGAGGAGGAGAGGAAGGGGAAAGTGAAGTACCTGAGGCTGGCCAAGTAGGTCTCCAGGGTGTGGCCAAGGTGCGGCCTACGGTGTGGGGCCAGGGTCCACAGCCTACAGCCATCACGTATCTGTTTAGATACTTCTTCAACAAGGAAGGAGACTTCAACAACCTGACTGCTGCGGCGTATCACAAGAAGGTGCACCTCCTGGTCACAGGGTTTGCGTCTGGCACCTTCCACCTGCACGAGCTCCCAGAGTTCAACCTCATCCACTCCTTGAGGTGAGCCCGCAGCTCTGGGCTTTGCGCCTGCTCACTGGTACGCTGCACCCCACACAGGCTGGCGAGCCCCTCGTCTGGCCATGGGCTTGGCTCTCTGCGCTGGGCTGTGGTATTTTTTCTCATATTATGACCCAGAGGCGAACCCAGGGAACCTACATCTATAACTCCTTTCACATGAGGAGCTTGTGAGAAGATCTCTGTGTCGCTCTGTCTTGCTTCTACGTTGAGATCTTCCTGCCTCTGGGTCTGTGTAGCTGAGGTTATGGGCGTGCTCGCTGGCGTTATTTTTGTTGTCCTCTTTTTCTTTGACCTCCTATATGGAGCACAGAAAGTTCCTGTGCTGGCTGCACCCATGGCCTGGTGCTGAATGCTGCAGAGGGAAGGGGCGGCTGGGCATGCTTAGTGTCCCTGCTCACCTACTGGCGCCTTCCCTAGCATCTCAGACCAGAGGATCTCCTCAGTCGCTATCAACAGCTCTGGGGACTGGATTGCCTTTGGCTGTTCAGGTTTGTTTTCTGTCCCAGCAATAGTGGAACAGGGTGGGTGCTAGGGGACCCTGGGGCCCAGCAGTGTGGGGCTGCAGGGAGGCAGTGGGTTCCCAGGGTTTTCCCCTGAGTTCTGGAGCCCCTGGTCTTGCTGGAATCTCGGTCCTCACTGGTGGCTACCTTCATGGCTGCTGGACCTTAACCCCTGGATGGTACAGCAGGTTCTGGACCCTCCTGGGTATTGTGGACCTGGCCCATGTCCTGCCCTGTGCCTGGTGGGGCTGCTGTCTGTGCCTGGTCTTCCTCAGCCTTAGCAGGGGGTGACTCAGGTCACAGGGTTGGTCAGGGGCCCTGTGCCCTGGGCCCTGGTCCGGGTTAGGGCAACTGTGCCAGCCATCCTGTGTCTGCAGGCCTGGGTCAGCTGCTGGTGTGGGAGTGGCAGAGCGAGTCCTACGTGCTCAAGCAGCAGGGCCACTTCAACAGCATGGTGTCCTTGGCGTATTCTCCTGATGGGCAGTACATTGTCACCGGTGGTGACGACGGCAAGGTGGGCACAGCAGGGCTGGGGGTCCTGGCAGGTGGGGCTCGGCCTGGATCTCTAGCTCCTGACAGGGCTCACCGCTGAGTGGATTCGCAGAGAGGGCTTGGTGTCCACATGCCCCTATTTCTGCACATGCAGGTGTCCTTCACTCTCCTCCCTGTCACCCACCGCCGTTTGCCTTCGTCCTCCCAGGACAGAGCAAGGGTGCGCACCTGTGTGGCTGTGCCCACCCACTTCCTGTGCCCCCACAGGTCAAGGTGTGGAACACCCTCAGTGGCTTCTGCTTTGTTACTTTCACGGAACACTCAAGTGGGGTCACTGGCGTGACTTTTACTACCGCTGGCTATGTCATCGTGACCTCATCCATGGATGGCACTGTGCGAGCCTTTGACCTTCATAGGTGAGGCCTTGCTCCTTGGGCAGGGGCTCTGGCCTGGGGGTCTGATGGTGAGACCAGAGACCCCACTTAGGCTGCTGACCTGGGCCTGGCTTTCCCGGCAGGTACCGGAACTTCCGGACCTTCACATCTCCCCGTCCCACCCAGTTCTCCTGTGTGGCTGTTGACTCCAGTGGAGAGATTGTCTCTGCGGGTGCCCAGGACTCCTTTGAGATATTTGTGTGGTCCATGCAGACAGGCAGGCTCCTCGATGTAAGGACCGGTGTCCCGCAGCTGTGCTCCGCAGAGCTGGGTGCCCAGGAGGGTTGCCCTGCTACCTGGAACAGTGGGCAGCTGGGTGGCCCTGGGCACAGAGCAGTGTGACAGGAGGGCTGGCCTAGGGAGCAGCAGCCGTTTGTCTCCCCTCGCCTCCCAGCCTTTCTGCCACCGTAGGTCTTGTCTGGTCACGAGGGTCCCATCAGCGGTCTATGTTTTAACCCAATGAAGTCCATTCTGGCCAGTGCCTCCTGGGATAAGACAGTGCGCTTGTGGGACATGTTTGACAGCTGGAGGACTAAGGAGACGCTGACTCTCACTTCTGATGGTGAGCTGACATCATGTCTCCTTGCCTGGTCCCACTCTGGTCTCCCTGTCTGCCTCTGGTGTGTTTTCCTCGTGGGGGGGTTGGGGACAGTGCTCCACCCAGGCAAGTGTGGTGGCAGTCACCTTGTGCTGGCTGCTTCCTGCAGCTGTCCTGATTTGCTTCTGAGTGGCAGTGCTCTGCTAGTTTGCACCCCCAGAAGGATGAGGCTGCTCTAGGGGCACTGGCTGCCCCCTCTTTTCTTGAGCCCATGCAGCCGGTCAAGAGGTCAGCTCCTTGAGGCCCCTGTTACCTGTCTCCTCTGCACTGTCACTGCTCATGCCCCCTGGGATAACCTTGTCCTTGAGTGAGCCTTTGTGTCCAACCCGGGGTACTGTGTAGATAGGCTATGCCTAGGCCTCACTCACCAAGGTGCCCAGCAGTGCCCAGCTTCTGGCTGGGGTGGACAGTACTCTTGCCTACCAGGGTTGTAGCAGGGGCCACTTCCTGGCTCCTGAGATGTCTGGGGTCTTCCTGGTCTGAGGTGGCTTTTTCCCTAGCCCTGGCTGTGACCTTCCGGCCTGATGGTGTGGAGCTGGCTGTGGCCACACTGAACTCGCAGATCACCTTCTGGGACCCTGAGAACGCTGTGCAGACCGGCTCAATTGAGGGCAGGCACGACCTCAAGGCTGGCCGGAAGGAGCTGGACAAGATCACGGCCAAGCACTCTGCCAAGGGCAAGTGAGTAGCCAGCACTGAGGCATGTGTGCGTGTGGACTGTGGTTTTCTTTGCCTTCCTGTTCTCAGACCCAAGACCCCATGGCCTGCATTTGGGGCTGCTACTTTCCAGCGTGGTCTGTCACTCCTGTGGACACAGACAGCCTGTGCCTGAGATATAGCCCCACAAGCCCAGGGGTGGACTGGGCTTTGCTGGGTGAAGTGAGCACAGCCTGGCGACCAGGTCTACAGTTCAGACCTGGGTCACTGCACACGTCGGCAGCCTGATGGGAAAATGGGCAGAG
Source organism: Dinomys branickii (assembly GCA_004027595.1). Lineage (NCBI taxonomy): Eukaryota > Metazoa > Chordata > Mammalia > Rodentia > Dinomyidae > Dinomys > Dinomys branickii. The sequence continues at coordinate 48,380 of PVLD010002866.1, forward strand.
GAGCTCAGTCCCCTTGCTCTACCGGGAGGACACTACACCTACAGCGTGCCCCTCAGCGATCCTGGCCCTGGGTGTGGGCACAGTGGGACATTGGCAGGTGGCAGGGCCCAGGCATGCGTCCAGTGGTGACACTGGGTCTGGGCCAGGCCCCTGGAGCCTGTTCAGCAGCGGAACCTTTTCCACAGAGGGTACTGGGTTCCGTGGCAGGTTAGTGGGCGCACCATGTTTTGGCCTCACCAGTGTATACAGTGGTTGTGTTCGCTGTAGGCCCCCTGGCTGCACTATTCATGCCTGACCACACCCTGCCAGCGCTTGCTGCCCACCCTGGTCAGGCAGACGAGTTCATAGCAGTGGTTAAGTGTTGACCCCCTTGCTGCTCACTGGCCATTTGAGTTTCCTGGGGAGGATGCTCAGGCCTCCTGAGCACTTCCAGATGGGGCCTGTTGTCTGTGGCCTGTGGGGACGTTTCTTGGGGGAGACCTGCAGATTTTCTCCTGTGCTGGTATGGTCTTCCCACTTGGGGTGTCCTTCATATGAGCTTTAGATTTGGAACGAATCTGGTGAGTCCTTCGTTTTGCCCTCCATGGTCTTGTCACATCTGAGAAATAGTGCTGGCCCCAGGCTCACCAGGCAGCAAGCACCTGGCTCAGTTTCTGCAGGCCCACTGCAGGGCTGCAGAGGGCTGCATGTGGTGCCACAGGGCAGACCCCCTGCTCAGGAACAGCGCACTGTGCAGGGCACAATGTGAGGGCCCTGGTGATCCGCCATGGAGGCTTCTGAGGGGAGGGTCCTCAAGCTGGCTTGGAAAGAGCCATCTTGCAGAGGCTTTTGGTGCCACCCTGAGCGCCATGTCCCCTCACCCCCCAGGGCCTTCACCACGCTGTGCTACTCTGCGGATGGCCAGAGCATCCTGGCAGGGGGCATGTCCAAGTTCGTGTGCCTGTACCACGTCCGTGAGCAGATCCTGGTGAAGAGATTCGAGCTCTCCTGTAACTTCTCTTTGGATGCCATGGAGGTGAGCAGCAGTGCCAGACAGCAGGTAGGCGTGAGCTGTCCTATCAGCGCATGGGACAGGTCTCCGGCCATGTGGGAAGCTGGACACCTGGGCAGAATCTGGGCAGGGAGTGCCCGAGCCCTGAGGGAATGGGGCAAGCGTGCACAGCTATTCCTCACCTGTGCTGTCTGGCCCTGGCCTGAGGCTCTGTCCTCTGAAGTATCCTCCAAAACAAAGCCTCCGAGCAGATGTTCTGGTGCTGGGTCCTCCTGCTCATCCCTGGCACAGGGCACTGCCTTCCGTGTGTGCCCAGAACTCCCCACTCCTGGGCCACTCTGGTGCAAAGTGTCCTTGGTAGTTCCCTAAGGGAGCAGCTGCCCTGAGTGCTGGGCTGGTGTCCAGGGGCCAGAGCTCTGTGCTTGTGCTGGTGGTGGCTCTGGTGATAGTGCTGGTCCCTGCCCCAGCTTTAAGCACTGAGGAGGGTTGCGAGGTTAGGGCCACAATATCTCTGTCCTGGTGGGGGCATGAGGAGGAGCAGGTTCACGAGGGCCCATGTATCCATAGCCTTTGGTGTCCTAGGAGTTTCTGAACCGAAGAAAGATGACGGAGTTTGGCAACCTGGCGCTCATTGACCAAGATGCCGGGGAGGAGGATGGGGTCGCTGTTCCGCTGCCAGGAGTGAGGAAAGGTGAGCAGGCCTGTTCTGCCTCTGCTGCTCTCCTGCAGCGGCTGTTCTCCTTTGTTTGGCTGGCAGTTTGTGGGGTGGGTAGCTCCCAGCCTTTGGCTGGATGCTGGGTGCCTGCAGAAGACCTGGCGGTGGTGCCTAGAGGGCCCATGGATTTGCTTCAGGGCTGGGTGTCCCTCTGCTCTGTGGGCACGGAGGAGTAGAGGTGCCCAGGGTGCCCATGCTGCATCAGTGTTCTGGAAGACTTAGGCCTGCTGGATCTCAGGTCGACCGTCCTGGTGGGGTGCTGTCAGCCGAAGGCCAGTGTGCCTCTATGAGTGGGCCAGTGTGCCGTGGGGAGCAGTAGGTGCAGCCCTGGGCTGGCAGGGGCCTTCTGGCCACATGTCTGTGGGCAGGGTCTTTGGGGGCACGTGTCCTAGGCCTGGCCCCACACACACAGCTCTCTGGAGCCAGCAGGACACGAAGGGCTCTTCCTGCCTGATGGGTAGAGACTACTGTTTTCCATGCTGCTGGGCAGGGAGCAGCCAGGAGCTGCCATCAGAGATTGCAGCTGGTTCTCTTTCCCAGGTGACATGAGTTCTCGCCACTTCAAGCCTGAAATCAGGGTGACTTCCCTGTGCTTCTCTCCCACCGGTGAGCCCTCATCGCAGCAGCATGCGGGCCCTAGACAACACTTTCACGTGGGCAGGAGTGGGTCGCAGAGCCCTACTGGCTCCGTGGCTGCCCTCGTCCCTGAGGCTGGACAGCTGGGGAGGATGGAGCCCCCTGCTCATAGGCTGTGGGCCCAGGGCACCTCGTGTTGGCTGCCTTCACTTCGTTGTTGCCTTTCCTGCCCACCTGTGTCCTCATGCGCTCACGAGTTCTGCCAGTAGAGCAGCCGCAGTGTGAGGGTGTCAGCTAGCACCCTACATCAGGGCTGGGTGGAAGGCGAGTTGTGAGTAGCTTGCAGGGGTGCTGCCCTGTCCCATGAGCCCATGTGCACACGGTGCTGGGTCCACGGCTCTGGGCCTGCGTCCACACCCTCCTGGTCTCACGGCTAAGGTTTGGCCGAGATGCAGCCATTTTCGTTCATTCCCGTGCCTTGCGTGTCACATCCCAGGCACTGTGGTGGCCCAAGCAACTGCCGCAAGGACCATGTGGCACCTGTAGCACTGAGCATGTCTGTGGCTCCTGTGCTGGCAGAGGGACACGCAGGCACCCACGTGTCTGTCCTCTGGGGACAAAGTCCGTTTGCTCTTGAGCTTGGACCATTGGAGGGTACTCTTTAAGAAAATGGGAGGGAGGTGTGCTGTAGATCTTGAGGGTGCCTCTTCACTGCTCACTTCAGGGCGCTGTTGGGCAGCCACCAGCACGGAGGGGCTGCTCATCTTCTCCCTGGATGCCCGGATGCTCTTTGACCCTTTTGAGCTGGACACCGGTGTCACCCCTGGGCGGGTTCGTGAGGCACTGCGGCAGCAGGAGTTCACCCGTGCCATCCTCATGGCCTTCCGGCTCAACGAGAGGACGCTGACACAGGAGGCACTTGAGGCCGTGCCCTGGGCAGAGAGTGAGTGCCTGAGCCTGGTCTGGTGGGTGGGAAGTACCAACTCCACAGAGCAGACACGGCTTTGCTCCCCTCCACAGTCGAAGTCGTCAGCGCATCCCTGCCTGAGCTGTACGTGGAAAAGCTGCTGGAGTTCTTAGCTGCCTCCTTCGAGGTCTCTCGGCACCTCGAGTTCTACCTCATCTGGACACAGAAGCTGCTCATGCTGCACGGGCAGAAGCTGAAGTCTAGGTGCGGTGCCCTGCTGTCCCGGCTGCCTCGTGGCACCTGGCCACTGGCCTGGGGCTGAGGCTGTGCACTGCAGGTCACTCTCAGCCATGTCTTCCTTCCAGGGCGGGCCAGCTGCTGCCAACGGTCCAGTTCCTGCAGAAGGGCATCCAGCGGCACCTGGATGACGTGGCCAAGCTGTGCGTATAGCAGGGCTGGCGGGAGGGCAGGGGCTCATGCCACGGCACCATGTCCATGCCAGGGCTTGCTGCCTGTGTCACTGGGCCTGACAGAAGTCCCGGTGTGTTAGGTGGGGTGTGAGCAGCTCTGTTCAGGTGGTACCGTGAGCACTTGATGTGTCTGGGCAGCCCACTGCTGGGTGTGGCCCCTCTTTGTTGGTGTTCCTAGCAGGAAAGCAGGGTGATGATGACAGCAGGTGAAGGGCTGGGGACGTTGCTGGCCACGGACAGTGCTCTGCAAGGCTGTTCCCCCACCCCCACACCAGGTGGCTCCCTAGTGCCTCAGCTTTCTATCCTGAGGATACCGTTCCTCCAAGCGGGGCCTGAATGGTGAAGACATCGTAGCTTGCCCCATTGAGGGGCAGTGTCCTTCGCTGTCATAAGGCAATTGCTGGATGTCCCTGCTAGGCTTCCGAAAGGCCTATTCTCAGCCCTGTCCGTTTGTCCTTTTGTCTTTTTTTTTTTTTTTTCCTGTATAGGCCAGGCTGGCCTTGAGTGTGGGCTTGTCCTGCCTCAGCCTCCCAAGTGCTGGAATTACAGCTGTAATCTTGTGTCTTTGTAGTGAGTAAGTCTGAGTCTAGAACAGGCTCTTCCACATGCTTCTTTTCCTGGTGCCCTGCGTGTTGGCAGGGCTTGATGACATGTGAGCTACTCCAGGAGGCTGTGGGCTGTCAGGCCCTCGTGGGTGTGGGCATCCCTGCCTCCCAGGACTCAGGAGGGTCCCACCTGTCAGTTTGGGCTGACATGCGGGCCTGTGCTGGGCTGCATATGGATGTGGTACGGGCTGTGTACACACAGCTGTGGCCCCATACAGGAAATGTGGCTCTTCCTCTGTGCCTCACTGGATGGTTCTGTGGGCACTAGTACTGATCTTCATCCTGTTACTCCAGGAAAGTTGTGGGTTTGGAGGCCACCTTATATAGCAGAGAGCCCTGGCCGGGAGCACTGGTTGCTGCTGTGGGCTGGGGCAGGGATGGAAAGGAGATCATCTGGGCAGGAAGAGGGGACACAAGTGTGTCTGCTCCCTGCTGGGGGGAGAGCAGGGCCAGGCTCTTAGGAGAGTGGAGGCCCGTGGACCCTTGTGTTGAACCAATGTTGTGTGTCCACAGCTGTGACTGGAACCGATACAACATCCGGTATGCCCTGGCGGTCTCCAGGCAGCGGGGCACGAAGCGCACCCTGGAAGATCCAGGGCTGGAGAAGGACGCAGAGACCTCCGATGAGGACGATGAGATGCCTGATGAGGACAGTCTTCACCTGCTCAGAGGAGCTGAGGACACCTGTGGAGAGGAGGGACTGGTGGGCTGGGGCGTGCTGAGATGCTGAGACAGCTGCTTGCACCACCCATAAACCCATCCGGCCAGCTGGGCAGACCCTGTTGCACAGGGGGCCCAGGGCCTGCAGGTGGTAGTTGTCAGTGTGGCCTTTTTGAGGCTCGCATTTGTGGACTTGTAAACCCTGTGAGTTACTTATATTTTTAATACAACGTCCTGGGGATGAACTCAGGAAATGCAGGATTAAGTGTAAAGTGAGTTGAAAGTGTTTATAATGCATCCTAATGTGAGAAGCAAAGCATGCAGGGCATGGTTGAACAGGGTCTGGGCGGGGGCACCTGCGGTGCTCAGGCGCTAGAGGGGGAACGTGGGGGCTGTGCTGAGGTGGGCCAGCCTCGATTCTTGCCGGTGCAGCCTGTGCCTGTCAGCTCCCTACCTGCTGCTGTAACCCACCGTCTCTGGACCCCACCAGACCCCAGGTCGTACATCTGGCCCAGGCCACACGGATCCAGGAGGGTGCACGTGCCACATGGTGGCACAGCCCAGTACTCACAAGTGCCCGGAAACATGCAGGTCTGACTGCCTAGTCAGTGCCCTTGAGGCCGCAGACCAGAGGCACAGGGAGATGTGCTGGTGCTCACTCCTGTGACGTATCTGCAGCTGAGGTTGGATGGTCCTCAGCTGGTCACCTGTGCCACACTTTTTATAGGCAGCGTCACTCCAGCCGCAGGTCTTGGTGTCACCTGCCCAGTGCCCTGCAGCTGAGTAGGGGTGTCGGGCTATGCTGGGTGTTGAGTGTGCAGAACCACGGCCTCTGCAGGCCGGCCCACAGGATCACACCGAGGGTTAGCAGCCCTTCCAGCCTCCAGGACCAAAGCCAGCAAGTGTGTTTGGTCCCTTGTGTGCCAGGCAAATGCTGTGCCCAGCCCTGACTGTATGCTCAGAACGTGAGCCTGATCCCCCGCGCCAGAAGCAGGGCCCATATCCTGTCACAGCACTACAGACTCCCCAGCCCTGCACCTCCTTACACAGCCGCTCCCTGTGGGTGCAGGCGGGGATGTAGGGGGCGATGTGCACCTTGGGCCCTCAGTCACAGCGTTGGCCGCATGTGTGCTTCAAAACCCCAGTGAGAGCTGCCCAGGGGATTCTGTTGGGATGAGGCCCCCGGCATGCCTCCCTTCCGTCTCCCCAGACTCCTAGATGACACGACTTGTCTCCACCCTGGGACTAAATGATAACACCCCAACAGCTGGTGGGCTGGCCCCTGGCAGGGGTGCAGGGAAAGGACCGGGGCTGGGCCTCGATACAAATGCGCGCTCTGAGGAAGGAGCAGGTGCTCAGGACTTAAGTGTGGGCACAAGTTTGGTGTAGGGTAGTTTGCCAAGAGGGATTAAAATACAGCTGGACGCATTTTCGGACTGGGCTCCCGCACTCCTGGTCGGGCTAGCCGGGGACACCGCGCAGGCGCGCTCATGTGCGAGAGTGCGCAGCCGCAGCCCCACCCCCTCCGTCGGGTGTGTCCGTTAGACCGCGCTGTCCCCGCGCCATGCCATGGCGGCTGTCAGGGCCCTGGCAGTGCGAAGGCTGGCGGTGGCCTCTGCGCTCACGTCGCTCTCCGGGCGCCTGGGGCCCCTCCACCGGCGGGCGCCCAACCCGCGCGCGGCCCTCCACTGCTCAGCGCCGCGGCCCGCGGCCCGAGTGGCGCTGGTGAGTGTGTGCTGCGGCCCTTGCGCCCCGCGCCGACCCCCTCCGCCCCGCTCCGTCCCTTGCGCCCTCTGCACAGCTCTGGCGCCTCCGTGCAGTGTTGTCCTGCCCGTTTGCGTCCTGTGCTGCTCCCGCCCTCCCCTCCCCCCTACCGTGCCGCCCTGCCCTTCTCCCCGCGGGCTCCCCACCCCACCCCCGCCCCGCAGGCTCCCCTCCTGGTCAGCGCCTTCGTCCCGCAGGTGCTGTCCGGCTGCGGAGTGTATGACGGGACTGAAATCCACGAGGCCTCGGCGTAAGTGAGAGAAAGCTTCTAAGTTACTGCTTTGAGGTGCAAGGGATTGGAACCTGGGCCTTTGCACTGAGCTGTGTAGCTAGTTCGTCTCAAACTTAGAATTTTCCTTCCTCGGCTTCCCAGAGTGCTGGGATCACAGGTGTGCGCCATCGTGCACAGTTAAGTTACTGTTCTGTTTTTGCCATACAGGGTATTGAACCCCCCCGTTGCTGAGGTACACCCCACCCTTTTTAATTTTGAGAGACCGTCAGTCTCCCACAGTTGCTTAAGCTGGCCTCAAAGTCCTCCTGCCTCAGGCTCCCAAGTACTTGGGTTTACAGATGTGCGCTGCCACGCAGTGGTGCATCACCACTGCACACCTCACTTATGCGTTTTTGAGAGTACACAGACCTTTACAAACAGTTGTGAACATTGAGACCACGCTTGCCTGCCCTTGGCAAACCTTCCTTCCCGGTGGGAACTACTTTCTACCCAGGACTTTTGTTGTCTTGTCCTATGGGGTCTCCAAAGGCTGCCCCTGGTGTTGCTGGGTGTGTGCCCTGGCTCAGTAGAAAGGGCCTGAGCAGGATCGGTGCGGTGGAGACACCCCTGGCTCATTGCCTTAGTGCAGCCAGCTCAGGACTCAGTGGCTACGCTGAGGCTCAGTCTGCCCAGCGCAGGCCGAGGCTATTGTTCTGCATACAGCTGCCCGGGTTCTGCCAATATGCACCTGGTGATGGCTCCAGACAGAAGAAGCCCCCGGGGGCTGCTCTGCTGGGCCCAGCACCAGGATGTGCTTCCTTCTGTGGATTTGGAGCCAGGGCACCTTGCAGGCAGCCTGATGAGGCACTGTGTTTGTGGCACCTGGTGGCCAGGGCCGGATCCTGACCGCCAGGCTGTTGTCTTGGGGAGGATACTGCCCCTCTGCCTCAGTTTCCTCACCTGTCTAAGGGGCAGTAAGAGTGCCCTGTCTGAGCGTGGTGCACTGCTGCAGCTCCCCTCTGGCCCCCGTGGGCGGCTGCAGGAGGTTTTGCGGGCCTTTCGTGAGGGCAGGGGTCTGTAGCAGCCTGGCAACCTGAGCAGCTCCTTCACTGCCCCCCTGGTTCCCACTGTGCAGGGAGCCATTGGGACACGTGGTCTGTGCTGCCTGCCCTTGTGGTTCTGCCCTGCCCACCAGCAGGCAGTGAGCTGGAAGTGCAGGCGTTTAGGTGTTAGCAAGTGACATCCAGAACATAGGTAGTTGCACCCCGTCATCCTTTTTGTAATGACCCTGACGTGCAGTGTGGTTGGGTGTGTTCTGAAGCGCTTTCTACATGGCTTCCTCCCACACAGGGTCCTGGTGCACCTGAGCCGTGGAGGAGCTGAGGTCCAGATCTTTGCCCCTGACATCCCTCAGATGCACGTGATAGACCACACCCAGGGGCAGCCTTCCGGGAATCAAAGCAGGTGCAGGCGGGGAGGGAAATGGCCCCCATCTCATGCGTGGCTCTATGGCCCAAAGCTGTGAGGTTCACATGCACCTCCCTGCAGCGGCCGTGTTCAGGCTGTGTGGCAGTTCCCAGGTGTGTCTTACAGCCTGGACTTCCTGTGGCAGGAGAGACGCTGAGCCACCATCTCTACGTTAGGCAGCCCTTTAAGTCTGGTTCCCTTGGGTACTGCTTGGGCTCCACATTCCAGTTCCAGCAGCATATCTGTCCCAAGGTGTGCATGGCCCTGGCCTTGTCCTGACTGGATGACAGCCCCTCAGGTGTCCCCAGCTGCCTTCCAGCTGGGTTCAGATGGGAGGGGAGGGGTAAGGAGAGGCACCACAGCTATATCCCCTGCCACTGCCACTCGGCACCCTGCCTGCCCTTTTTCTTCTAGGGACACTGGCCCCTAAATTCCCACAGTCAGGGTTGCAATAGCTCCCTGCCAAGGCCAATCCTAGCGTGGCTTGGTGCAAGCTGAGTGGTGGTTTCTTGGCATCTGCTGGCCCCTGTCCTCATGGGGCCTCACTGGGTCATGTCTGCTCCAGTGATACACAGGGGCTTTTGTTTCCTGGTGGCCCCTAATTGAGTAGTTTGGCATCGGTCCTGGAGGGCCAGGCTGGAGGAGCCCAGCCTAGACTCAAGGTTGCCAGACTACCACACGTGTTCTGTGTGGGAAACATTAGGTCTCCATGTGTGAGCATGTGTGAGCATGCTTCCTCTGGGCCTGAGCTACGCACAGATGTGTCCCTGTGGGTGACTGGTCCTTTCGTCATCTGTGCTCTTCCCAGGAATGTTTTGACCGAGTCTGCAAGGATCGCCCGAGGGAAGATCAGCAGCCTGGCCCAGCTCAGCGCAGCCAACCACGATGCAGCCATCTTCCCAGGAGGCTTCGGAGCGGCCAAAAACCTGTGCGTAAGGGAGCTCCAGGCTTAGATGTTGCGTGTGCGGAGGGGCGGCCTTGGCAAGGGGGCTATTTGCTTTCTCCTCTTTGAGTGCTCCTGGCTCTTGCCAGCCGTTGGGCTGGGCAGGGCCCTCAGCAAACCCGTCCCAGTCTCTTCTTGGGAAGTCAGTCTCTGTTCCTTGGGGCAGCCAGTTCCTGCACGACACCTGCAGCAGGAGACACTGCCGTCTGTTAGCTGACTTGCGAGGCTGACCGCCCCAGCAGAAAGGTCCTCTCACTGCTTGGTGCTGTGGGAAGTGGCCTGTGGATGCGGGATCTGGCAGGCTCCCCGGGCAAGGGTCCTTATGACCTCTGTAGTTCCTTTCTCCCTTCTTGGGCATTCATGGAAATTCTCCTGGTACTGTCCTTAAATTGCCCCTGCCTGAGAGGCAGTGAGTGGCCACTTCCCAGCAGGAGCCTTTCCCTGAGCCCTGCACACAGCTGGTGGGAGTCTTCAGTGTGGTCCGCTGACCCCTTGCTGTCACTGTTTGGAAAGACAGGTGCTTTCTATGCTGGGGAGGGGGAGTTGGCCGCATCAAGTATTGCTCATGCCTGCAGGTCCTGAACTGTTTCCCATAACTGCAGGTGAGAGTCATGAGCCCTGACCTGTAGAAGAGCTGGAGGCTCTGCTGCCAGCCGGGCCTCCGCAGAGGCTTCTGGCCTCCCTCTCTCCGCCTCTGCAGTGTTGCCCCTGCAGCCCCCATGGGGCCTCAATCCAGGAAGCATGCTTTTTTCCCTCACCCTGACGTCAGGAACCAAGCAGGACTCCCTGAGCTTCAGTCTCCCGCCTCCTGGCTCCTCCCCTGCCCTGCCCCTTGGCCACTGATCCTCTGGGTCCTGGAGCCTTGTCCACATTCCTCGATCCCAGCCCAGCCTGGTCCCAGCCAGCTGCTTTGACTCCTTTGCCCTGTGGGCAGTGACAACTTGATCATTTTCGTGCTGCCGTGCACCTGGCAGAACAGCCCTGCTCCCCAAACTGTAGCCAAACATGCTGCCTGGTTCTGAAGCCCGGTGCCCTGCCTACCAGCGTCAGGACCCCTTCCCAAGACTTGGGCCTGTTGTGGTACCACAGCCCAGTGAGCACAGTGCCTGCACTTCCCTGTTTCTCACTGCTGTGCTCCTGTCGGGACTCAGCAGGCCAGGTGCTGGCAAATTTTCATTTCCAACAGGACCAAGGTTTCTTGGAAAGATTGGCTGAGCTCTCAGGTGCTTCTCTGACCTAGTGCCTTGCCTGAAGCACAGAAGGCTGGTGGCAAACATCAGGGCCGTGGCTGCTTATGTGGCTGGTGATGCAGTCTCCTTGGAATCTCAGACATGCAAGCAGGTGGGCCTGTATTTCAGTACAGGCATGTGTTTGAGCATGTGGTCCCCTCTAGGAGACACTGCTGTCTTCCTGGTGGCTGCTCCCATTCTTCCCAGCCTTCAGTCTGTCTTGGTTACTTTTTTCTTATTGCTGAGACAAAATACCCAGCACTCAAAATGAAGAAAGGAAAGGTTTATTTAGCTTACAGTTTGTGGAGGTTTCAGTCCATATTTGGCTGGTTCTGAGGCACAGTAGAACATTGCAGAGGGCAAACGTTCATGGCAGCAAACAACCAGGAAAAGGGAGGAATGGCAGACAAGCAGCCTCTCTCCTTCCCTTACATTGCAGACAGGCTACCCCTACCCAGGGGGTGTGTAGCTCACACACAGTCTCCATGCCTTCCTCTTCCACAGGCTCAGGATGTGTACAAAGCACCTTGGCTTCCTGCTGAGTCACTCAGCCAAACCTCTAGACTCCCCAACTTGACAAAATGTATCAACCATAACACTGTCCAAGGGAGAGGCAGCCCCCAGAGGCCAGGCTCCCACTGAGCCCATGTGGTCACCAGGCAAGCGGTTCTTAGGACTAGGGAGTCGGGGGTGACAAGTGGCTGTGGCTTAGGGGCGCGCAAGTGAGCTGGGGCCTGTGTGAGCATGTCCAGGAAGAGGCTTAGCCTGGGTACCCAGCTGCCCCCAGCCACATCCCAGCTCTGCGTACTCTGTGTCAATCCTTTGGGTGTAGCCACAACATGGTCACGCAGGGGCAGCCTGAGCACTTCATTCTGCGAGGGTTTTCGTGACAGGTCCAATTTGGAGCTGGCCAGGAGCTGTTCGGCCCCGCAAGACTGCTGGGGGCCAAGCTGGTCCCTTCGGGTGGCTGTGTGCTGCCTTCCAGCGTTGTCTGGATTGTTCTTTGCAGATTCTGAGATGTGCTTGGCCTGCACACGTGGAGTTGGGCTCTGTGTGTTTGGTACACTTGGCCCCATCACCACCTCTGGATGGGCTGGATCTCATCCCAAGGTTTCCAGGCCCTGCACCAGTGCTGAGACTGTCCTGGAACAGAGGAACAGGACTGGAGCAGGCTGAGAGTGCAGAGAGTGGTGGTCCAGGCCGGAAGTTTAGCCAAGAAGGGTTCTGTGAAGTTTTGCCCCTGACGAAAGCACAGAGACACCTCCCCTCCCTGGTCCTGGCTCTTGATTTTCATACCTGGGAGCAAACAGGGAACCTCAAGGTCTTTTCTTCATTGTTGATGAAGCCAGTGCCTTTTGCCATTTCCTGGCTCTGCAGGGTGCCGTCACCCAAGCCTGGCCAGCCTGGGTCTTGGTCCCTCCTCTGCCTTTTGACATCCTTGCCACAGTCTGTGCGAAAGACAGAAAAGAGGGTGGGGGCAGCATGGCTATGGGAACTGGGTCCACACAGGTCCCTGGGAGTCAACAGAGCCAGTTCGGTGGCACTGGGGTGGGGCGTGGAGGAGCTGTGGGCAGAAGTGGAGCTGGAACGGGCTGAGGCAGCCTCTCCTCTGCTGGCAGGAGCACGTTTGCTGTGGACGGGAAGGACTGCAGAGTCAACGAGGATGTGGAGCGAGTCCTGAAGGAGTTCCACGGAGCCGGGAAGCCCATCGGGTGTGTGTGGCTGCTGGGCTGGGGCGGGGAGGCTGCCGCTGCTGCTCAGAGCCTGGGGGCCTAGGAACCCCCCGCTGTCTGCTGCGGTTCGCTGAGATGTTCTCAGCTCTCAGTGCCAGCCAGCCCTGGTGGGCGTTTGTCCTGATGGAACAGGACGAGAGGGCTTACACCCCTAGAGAAGATGCTCAGGCTCTCATGCCCTCCAGCGGTGCTCTGCCCCGGTCGATCCTCTTGGCCTCAGCCTCCCTCTACAGCCTCCATTCCCACCCTAGCAGCCAAGGCTGGGTCCAAGGCAGCCTGGGCAGACACAGCCTTTGCCCACCTCGGGTCTGTGTAGGTCTATGCACTGGCCAAGCCGCTCCCTTAGTGCCCAGGAAGGTAGGCACAGCTGTGGGGTGGCATCTAGTCACCTGGCACAGGGGTAGGACTGCCTCCTGTGTGTTGAAGTCTGCTGTGGGGCACTAGAGTCCCCGATGGAGCACAGACGTGGCTAAAGGAAGTGGGGTGCAGACCTCTGCAGGTCCTCCTGGACAGTCACTTAGGATCCTCCTCAGTGTTGGGCATGCACAGTCCTGGCCAGCGGTCTCTGACCTCTGCCAGCATGTGGTCACGCACCTGGGGACCTACCTGCTGCAGTGTTGTGCCCCTGGCCCGCCCAGGCCTGTGACACCCTGGTGCCTGAGGGAGCAGGTAGCAAATGCTGGGCCCCAGGTCATCTGCCCATTGCCCATGCGTGCATCCCTGCGCTGACATGTCCCCTCTCCTTCCAGCCTATGCTGCATTGCGCCTATCCTTGCAGCCAAAGTGCTCAGAGGTATTGAGGTCACGGTGGGCCATGAGCAGGAAGAGGGTGGCAAGTGGCCTTACGCTGGGACTGCAGAGGCCATCAAGGCCCTGGGTGCCAAGCACTGCGTGAAGGGTGTGACCATATCCTTTCTGGTGGGAGTGGCCCTCAGGTGTCCCTGTGTCCCTCCATGGCACCCCTGCTGGGGACCCTTCCCTGGGAGCTACCACACCAACCACAATGGTCAGTGGAAGAGGGGCTGAAGCTGATGGGCAGGGAGGCCGGGCTTGTGTGGGGCCATGGTCCTGCGTCCATCTGCTGAGCTCCTCAGCCACACCTGAGTGGCAACATTAAGTGTTGGTGCAGTCCCTGCACTAGGAGGGCACCGCAGACCTGAGATGCAGAGGGATGGCAGCTGCTGGCATTGGGGCTTGTGCATGCCTGTGGGCTGAGCTGCTTATGGGGGCCCACACTTCCTCCTCGGGGCTCTGAGACTCGGGGAGGTAGTCCCTGGCAGCGGTGCCTGGAGGGACTGTCCTGCTGGGAGCTGCCAGCCTCGGGCCCAGGCTCTCCTAAAGCAGGCCTTGTGGTGGTGGTTCCTTAACCCTGTGCACGAAGCTCACGTGGACCGGAAGAACAAGGTGGTCACAACCCCAGCCTTCATGTGCGAGACCGAGCTGCACCGTATCCACGATGGGATCGGGGTGATGGTGAAGAGTGTGCTGGAGCTCGCCAGGCAGTGACGGCCTCGTCCGGCCACCGCCAGGAGTGGCGCCCTGTTCATGCTGCCGGCCGCTTAGCAGCAGTGTGGTCAGCTCAGATCTTGGACACCTTCCTGGAGGAGGGAGCCCTGACACGTGGGGGGGCGGTGGCTCCAGACAGCGGTCCCTGTCTGGCCACAGGAGCAGTGGTGACTTCCTGCACTAATGTGGCCTGGAAACTGAGGTTGGAGCTAGGTGGGGAACTAAGTACAGGAATAACTGTCTTCACTCTCAGGTTTGATGGTCGGAGTTTAGATGCAGAAATGTTTTAAGGTTATAAGTCTAATGGGGAAATGAGGAGTACCATGTTCATAGATAAAAGTTCTGTAATCTGAAGTAAATATGTGCTAATTAAAACAAGGGAATTTCTGGAGCCAGCAGTCCCGTTAGCCCTGGAGAATAAACTCCTTTCCAGATTGGAAACTTCTGACCTCTCCATTTTAGGCCTCTGAAACTGGGGAGTGGGTTATAAGTGAGGTCTCGTCAGTTAATCTCAGTTCTCCTAATTTTCAAGAGAAAGGGGAAATCATTGATGCTTAGCCCAGTTTGAGCCACTGGATGGTCCCTGGCCCATGGCTTCTGTGGCAGGGTTGCAGGGTGCATGGAGGATTGGAGGCCAGGGTGTCCTGTGTCTTTCCATGTGGTTTTAGTCTGGGAAAAACATCTCAGTGGGAACGCAGGCATTGCACACTACCTATTCTGGAACCTTCTCCCTCCTGGTAGGGATGCTAGCCAGACAGACCGGACAGCAGCCCAGAGGCTGTGCCCTTGATGGCATGCTGCATCCTGGTACTGGCCAGGTCCTCAGGAGCTCTGTTCTGTCAACTCATGTTAGGTGGTGGCTAGAACTGACTGGGCCCTGGGAGGGAGGTGCTCAGCCTTGGAGGCACCAGTGTCCCCTGCAATGCACACAGACATCAGGGCAGAGAAACTCGCCCTCGGGCTGGGGGTGGGGCTCCACTGCTCCCCGTGCTGAGTTTCTGGGTCTCCCTCTGTGGGACCCTGATTCTTGGTGCCTGTGGTTTGTGTCAGAACTGGGCTTCCCTCAGTTGGCCCTGGGAAGGAGCCTGGTGCCTGTGCCCATGGCCCCCAGCATGCTGCCTGAACGGCCATTAGCAGAGGCCAGTGAGCCTCCTAGGCTGCCACAAGTTGCACAGGCTCAGGCCTCCATCCTCATGAGTGTGTGCTGAAACTGCATGCGTACATGCATGTTTGCAAGTGGGGAGTTCCGTGCACTCCCAGCCCACAGTCCGTATGCTGGCCTGCAGGCTGAGAGCCCCTGTGTTCCCTCCCTCGGCCTCATCCCTGAGTTGCCCTCATGCAGGGGTCCTTTGCTTCCCTGCTGCATGCATGCCTGCGTGTGGACACCCTGGGCGTGCTGGGCTCAGGTGCTGTCCCTGGGCATCTGCTGGGGTCCCTGTTCTCAGCCTGCACTGCCAGTGGCCTGCTGGGCTCGTGGTGGTGGCTCCCACACGGTGTCTGTGTGTACATGTGGCAGTATGCCCCTGTGTACTCAACTCAGGTGCTGCGGTTGCCCTTGGTCCCCTCTGGCACTTGGGGCTGTCAGGATCTTGGCTGGATTCTGACTGACCTGGGGTGGGTGCCACAGCCTGAAGTGCCCCTGGTCCCTGCTGGCATCTGCTGAGCTTGGCTGCGTCTGTCCACTCTCCCTTTGGTTGTTACTTTGACCGGCATGGCCTGGGCCCAGTCCCCAGAGAGCCAGGCCCTGTGCATCTCCCTAGGCTGTACCTTGTCCCTGCAGGATGTGGGGAGCAGGTATGGTTACCATGGTGACCTGTGCTTCCCTGGAGCCACCCCTGCACGTTTAGGCTAGCAGCACACTGGTCAGCCTGCTGCACCATGGGATCTGCCTTCCAGGGTCTGGGAAGTGTTGATGGGACTCATATGGGTAGGGCTGGGGTGCCCTCACCATCCAACAGGGTACCAGTGGAGACCCTGTGCAGAGGCAGCAGGGGTGCTGGGGGAAGAGAACTCAGTCCCTAGTGTGGCCCAGGTGACCTCCGATGCTGCGGGAGTGTGAAGTGCCCGCACGCAGGAAGTGACCGCAGCCTGGACTTATCCCCTTGCCTCGCCCTAGCCCTGGGGTGCTGCTGATTGCAGGTGACCAGACGGAACTGCATGCTTCTGGAACCCCGAGAAACGGCTCTGTTACCCAGTGCTGCAGGGGCTGGGAGAACACGGCCTATCTGTCAAAGCAGATGTGCCCCCCCAGCCTCCCGGTGTGCCCAGCATGGTGCTGTTGGACAGTGCTTCTGGCTGGTTCAGCCAGGCCTGCAGGTGTCTGCCCGTCTGGGTGCTGTGGGACCTGGGTCCAGGCTGGACAGCACTAGACCTGAGCTCCACAGATGAGTACAGGGAGGGCTGCTGCAGACCAGAGACAGGACAGCAGCCACTGCCTTGCCATGACTAAGTCCCTCCTTGTGCCAGGCGCTGTGTTGCATGTTGGGGACAGCACCTTGCCTGGCTTCATGGAGCCGGGGCAGGGCACCAGCACAGGCTGCTGGGCACTGGAGCCATCGGGGCAGAGTGGACATGTGGCCAGCTGGGGGTGAGGGTAGGCAGGGTGGTCAGGAAAGGGGCCAGAGCTCAGCCAGGAAAGGGGCAGCTGGGAGTTAGAGACCAGCACCGGTGTGGATGGAAGGGGCCTGCTGCACGCTGTGGTCTGGGACCGGGTACACTGCGGCCCCAGATGAAAAGGCTGTGGCTTCACACAGATGCCACCAGGGGGCGCAGCACAGCCATCAGCTGCAGGTGCCCGGGCTGACTCCTGGGGGAGGGCCTGCAGCAGCCCTCTTGCCCAGGCCGTGGGACAGGACTTACCATCTCCAGAAGCCCTCCCTGGAGCCTGTGCTTCCTGCGCCCATGTCCTTTCTCCCTCCCAGTCCCTCCCAGGGGCACTGGGCTCCAGGCTGCGCCCAGCATTTCCCAGCCACCCACCATTCCCCACGTTGGTCCCAGGTGCCCTTGCTGCTATCCCTGCTGCCCCATCCCGCACCTGGCCCAGGCATCCCTCACCTGCCTGCCTCCCCCACCCAAGCGTTTCCACCCTGACTCTGGCCGGCCTGGGCTCCTCTCCCCGTCAGCCTGGAGCCTCGGGCTCCAGCCCTTCTTGCTGCAGAGCCAGCTCCTGAGGTATGTCCAAGTGGCATGTGGCGCTTCTCACCTATAGCTTGGGACCACTGAGCCCGTCTACCAGAAGCCAGACCCAGGCCCCTGGTCCTCCTCCCCCATGCTGGGCCTCACCGCTAGTGCCCCAACTGGGCCACATGGACTCTGTGGCTGGGGGGGGGTCTCATCCATGCCTCCTGCCCCGCAGCCCTTTCAGCCCTGTGTGGCTCTGCGGGGCCCACAGCATCTCGGCTTCAGCTGAGCAGACTTACGTGTGTGCCTGGCCAAGGAGGCGCCCTGGCCTGCCGCCTGCCCGGAGCTGTGCTGTGAAGACGCCCGATGTCTGTGTCACACCTGTTAGTGTCTGCCACTGGGTCCCCCAGGGCCAGGTGTGGTGACGGGGCTGTGGGGTTCAGCATACACCAGAGGCCTGAGGCCTGAGACCTGCCAGCCCACAGGAGCCCCCCAGCCTAGCCCCAGGACCTCTGGTCCTGCTGGGGCATGTGCCCATCCTGGAAAGCCTGCTGTCCTATCTCGTGTTAGGCATCATTTTAAATAGACGAGTTTGTGCCAGGTGTGGTGGCGCACTCTGTAATCCCAGCACTCAGGAGGCTGAGGCAAGTTCGAGACCAGCCTGGGCTGCAAAGTGAGCTCAAGGCCAGCCTGAACCACATAGTGAGGCCCTCTGTCAAGAAGACCAATAAATAAATAATAAATAAATAAAATGGGGATTAATTTGTAACATTCAAATATTTAGGCATGCATTCCCCTAAAAAAATTTAAAAAATAGACGAGTTTGTAGAGAAGTTTTAGATTCACACCACAGCTGGGGCGGGGTACAGACTGTTCTCCCTGCCTAGCCTCTTTTCCGATATCTCCACCCAAGGGTGCCTCTGACAGTGACAGCCCTGGGCAGCGTGCATCCTGGACCTGCACCATGGGGCACGGTGTCTCGCTGCACTGAGCAGCTCCCTGCCTTTCCTCATCCCGGCTCCCTGTGGGCCCCAAGCGGTCTCTTGGCCCCCTCCAGACGCCCTGTGCTTGCAGTTCTAGAGTGTGCGGCCTGCGTGGTTTCTTTCCCTTAGTAGTGTGCACGTCAGGTCTTGCCACAGCGTGGCGCTGTTCTCCAAGGTGCTGGTGCTGCCCCTACCTGGATGCCCCAGGGCTCAGCCTTCCCGCTGCTGAAGTCACCTCCCGCTGCTTCCAAGTCTGTGGATTCTGAGTCGGCTGTTGGAAGCATCCGTGTGTGGGCTTGTGTGTCCCGGGGCGTGGCCATTTGGCTCTCAGCGGTGCCTCGCTGCTCTAATGATTTGCAGTCCCCAGGGCTGTGGCGAGCAGCACCTTTACATGTGCTTATTGCCAGACCCACCTTTGGTGGGCGGGTATGTGGTTGAGCTCTTTTGCCTGTTTTAGACTCACTTGTTCTCTTCTGTTGAATTTTTAAAGGTGTTTGTTTCAGGATTTTGTTTTGTTTTGTTTTGTTTTGTTTTGAGACCAGGTCTTGCTATATAGGTCAGGCTGGTCTTGCACCCAAAAAGCCCAGGTTACAAACTCATGCCAGTTCTTTCTCAGCCTCCCGAGTGCTGGGCTTACAGATGTGTGCCACATTTCAGGACTTGGAGTAACCATCCTTTAACAGGTGCCTGCTCAGCTCTTGCTTCTTCTGGGCCGGCTGCTTGCTTCTCTTCCCAGGGCAGCAGTTTTACCTCTTGGTGCAGTGTGGCTGACGGGTGGGTGCCCTCAGGGTTGTGCCCGAGTGCTATATTTTTCTAGATTTTCTCCTGTGTGACTGAGGAGTGTATGAAGTTTGTATTGTACTTTTGGGTCTGTGACCTGCTTTGAAGAGTGACAGATCTGATTCGAGCCGGTGCACTTGGGCTCCAGCTCCTGCAGCAGCGCTTGCTGGGAAAGCGGTCGTCGTCCCGCTGTGTCCCTGCGCCCGCTGCCGGCGCCCGTGACCATGTGCGAGCTGTGTGAGTGTGTCTTGGCTCCTGGTTCTCTCCCGTCAGTCTCTTCCTCCGTCCCTTCACCACCTGCACTGCCTTGAGTACGGGAGCTGCAGTTTACAGTGAGCCTCGGCACAGACGGGGCCTTTCCCCTGCACATGTTGGCTCCTTCAGACTCTGCCTCACTGTGTGGCCTTCAGGGCCAGTTTGTTGAAATCTATTTTGATTGGGATTGTGTTGAAACTGCACCTCAAGTTGGGCAGAGCCGATATCTCCACAGCACTCAGAACCATGGGGTATCTGTCCACACACATGGGGTGTCCGTCTATACCCAGGGTGTATCTGTCCATGCCCAGGGGTATCCGGCCACACAATGGGTATCTGTCCACACACATGGGTATCTGTCCACACAAATGTGTGTCTGTCCATGCCCAGGGTGTATCTGGTCACACACATGGGTATCTGTCCATGCACATGGGTATCTGTCCACACACAGGAGGTCATCTGTCCATGCCCAGGGGTTATCTGTCCACACACATGGGTATCTGTCCACGCACATGGGTATCTGTCCACACACATGGGTATCTGTCCACACACAGGAGGTATCTGTCCACGCCCAGGGGTTATCTGTCCACGCACATGGGTATCTGTCAATGCACATGGGTATCTGTCCACACACAGGAGGTATCTGTCCATGCCCAGGGGTTATCTGTCCACACGGGTATCCACACACAAGGGTATCTGTCCATGCCCAGGGGTATCTGTCCACGCCCAGGGTGTATCCGGTCACACACATGGGTATCTGTCCACACACATGGGTATCTGTCCACACACAGGAGGTATCTGTCCACGCACAGGAGGTATCTGTCCACACACACAGGGTGTCCGTCCACACCCAAGGGGTATCTGTCTACGAACACAGGGTTTCCATCCATGCCCAGGGGGTATCTGTCCATACACATGGGTTATCCATCCATGCACAGGGGTATCTGTCCATGCACAACAGTATCCATCCACACAGAGGGGGTATCTGTCCATGCACACGGGTATGTCCATGCCCGGGGGTATCTGTCCATGCCCAAGGGGTATCCGTCCATACACATGGGTTATCCGTATCCATCCACACACAGGGGATATCTGTCCATGCACAAGGGTATCCATCCATGCAGAGGGCGTATCCATCCACACACAGGGGTTATCCGCTCATGCACAGGGAATATCTGTCCATACACACTTCATATTCCTTTATTTATTTGGACCATCTTTGATTTTTTTCACAGAGTTCTGTACTTTTTCATAGGTCATGTACATATTGTGTTTGATTTTTACATGAGGGTTTTTTTCAGAGATCCTAAGGTAACTGTTACTGTATTTCTGTTCTCACATTCCAGTTGCTGGCTGTCATGCAGTGTGTGTGGACAGATACCCCCTGGGCGTGGACAGATACGTCCTGTGTGTGGACAGATACCCATGTGTGTGGACAGATATCCATGTGTGTGAACAGATACCCATGTGTGTGGACAGATACCCATGTGCGTGGACAGATACCCCCTGGGCATGGACAGATACCTCCTGTGTGTGACAGTTGCTGGCTGTCAGTGTGTGGGAAAGCAGCTGACTTCAGTGGGGTAACCTGTTCTGCAGCCTTGCTACAATTGTAAGTTAGTTCCCGAGATTTTGGCCAGTTGTTTTGGATTTTCTACATAGTCACATTATCTACAAACGAAGGTCATTCTATATCTTCTTCCCAGTCTGTGTACCCTTTCTTTTATTTTTTTACTGCATTAGCCAGGATTTCCAGTGTGGTGTTGAAAAGCTGTGGTGAGGGTGGTAGCCTGGCTCTGGCCCTGGTCTCAGCAGAAGGCCTGTGCCTGCTGTTAGCGGTGGGTGTTCTCGAGTCGAGGAATGTTCCCCTTTCTGCCAGCTTTGTGAGTTTGAGCTCTTCTGTTGGGTTTTGTCAAGTGCTTTTCCTGCTGCTGTTGATGTGGTCATGTGGCTTCTGTGCTTTAGCCTGTTGCTATAATAGGTTACATTCATCTTTGAATGTTGAACTAGCTTTTCTTTTATCTGGGACAAGTACCAGTTGGCTTTGTTGTGTGCTGATTTTATACATTCTTGGATATGACCTGCTAATATTTGGTTGAAGATTTTTTACCTTCAATCTGATATATTCATGCCAGATCTGAACTACAGATATGAGCCTGTAGTTTCCTTTTCCTGTGTCTGGTTTTGGTTTTAGAGGAATGCTGGCTTCACAGAATGAGTTAGGGCATATCCTTCTGCTTTTCTTTTCTGAAAGAGACTGGCAGATTGGCATAATTTCTTCTGTAAATGTTTGGTAGAATTTGGCATCAAACCCACATGGACTGGGGCCTTTCTGTTTGGAATTGATCATTGTTGATTCAGTTTCCTTCACACAAATGAACCTTCTCAGACTCTGCTCCCTCCTGGGTGAGTTTTGGCAGATTGAGGCCCCTACAGTTTGGTTACCCGATCTGTGGACACAGAGCTCCTTGTGACACAGAGCTCTTTAATTCTGATATTTGTTGTTCGTGCCCTGCAGATTTTCCTCTCTGCGTGGCTAGAGGATTATCACTGATTTTTCAAAGAACCAGCTTTTGTTTTCATTGATTTTTCTCTGGATTCTGTTTTCCCTTCCATTCATCTTTGCTGTCCATTTTCTAACAACCACTCCGTTTTAATTGTATTGATTTTATAGTATAATGAAACCCTTTGAACACCCTAGGATATCCGGGTGCTGTCCAGCATGCGAGGAAGCTTCTGTCTGTCTCATTATTTCTTTTCTCCTCTTGCTTTAGAGGAGATGCTCTGTCTCCAGCCTCCTGGAGGAGGCCACTCTTCTTTCCAAGTGTGCACACCCTCTGCTATCTGTTTCCCTCTGACACTGCTCTCGCTGGATCCCACCATTGTGATTAAATTGTATTTTAACTCATCACAGGTTTTTAAAATAATCTTTAAGCCAGGTGTGGTAGCACATGCCTATAAGCCCAGGATTGGGAGGCTGAGGCAGGAGGCCTGCTATGAGTTTGAGGGCAGCCTGGGCTACATAGTGAGTTGGAGGCCACTCTGAACTATGTAATGAGACTCTGTCTCAAAAAAAAAATTATTTTTAAATAGTTAATATATGCATAACAGGAAATCAGGGATCAGAACTCAAGCACAGATGCACAGTGGCAAGCAGCTTGGGTGCACTATGTTTCTGGGTCCTGCATGTACACACACACACACACACACATTGTCTTTAGGGACTGAGGTCACGAGGCCTGTCACACTCTCCCCCATGCAAGTGTATTGTGCGTATCAGTCAGTGTTCACTAGATAACAGAGGTAGCGCAGTACTATATAGGCAGGATTTACAGGTAGGCTTGCGGTGGCCACTTGCAGAGTCAGGTGTGGAGGAGGGCAGAAGGGCTGTCTGCACACCGGAGATGTAGCGGATGGAAAAGCTGGAGCTCACTTCAGAGTCCTCTTGGCGTGTGAGTCAGGAAGCCACAGGGTCGACATTGGAGGCCGGAGCGTCTCAGCTGGAAGCCCGGGGGTGGACACCAGAGGTGATGGTGAGACGGGGCCTCCTCCAGAGAGACTCTGAGCAAGACTTCCTGGTTCTCCCCCTTTTCACTTGTTCAGGCTGTAAGCCTATTGGTTGGTGCCCAGAGTGGGTCTTCCCTCTTCAGTACACTGGTCATCAGACCCAGAGCTGTGCCAAGCCCATCAGCTGGGCGAGTGTTGCTTGAGTCGACACTCCAGTGAACCAGCACAGCGAGTGCCGTGTTCTCCCGTTCAAACTCCCGCTCCCCGAGTGTTTTTGATAATGACGGATTCACTGCACCAACTTAGTCTGCTGGAAAAAATTGTAATCCCGCCTTTCCTAGGGATGCAGATTTCACTGAAGACAGAGTGGGCCCAAGGGCCCTGGACAGAAACGCTGGCAGGTTTAGGTGAAACCTCGTCCCTTACATTGAGCGTGGAGCCACACGAGGCCCCGGGCCGGTGTTTCTGAAGTGCTTGTCAGGGTCTGTGACACCAGCACGGAGCAGGCACACCCCGAGGGGCCCACGTGTCCCTGTGGCAGAGTGTAGGACATGTCGCCTGTGGGTCCCACCTCCACACTCCTCTCCGGTCGGCTTGCTCCTGTGTCCGATCTGTCATCTGCACCTGAAGGGGAAGGGAGCCAGGAGGGGCGGGGTGCAGGCAGCCTGGGAGCCTGAGGTAAAGGCTTCTGGGACCCGGGGTGCCCAGCGCTGGCTCAAGGGACCACTTGCGGGGTAGGGGACCCAGGCTGGGGCATCACTGCCGCTGGCAGGCTTGCCCCCACTTTTTAAAAGCAGAATCTAAAGTTTGCCCTTTCGGACAATTTCAGGTGCCCACTGCAGGGATGCTGTGTACGTTCACACTGCCGTGAGGCTCCTGCCACCCTTCAGACATTCCTCGAGTGCTCAGCTGAGGCTGCCCTCCCAGTGCCGCCCCCTGTGAACAGAGAGCCCAGGGCCACCTTGCAGGGGGCCCAGGCAGTATCTGTGCATCTGCGTGGTAGCCACATCAGAACACCCTTCATTTTTGAAGTCTGACTAATATGTCACGGGACGAGTGATGGCTGCTCTCACCTGGCAGCCTGATGTGTTGGCAGCACCTGGGAGCTTACATAAGCACTGTGCTGTGTCTGCATGTCGGGGGCGGCCTGCCCTGAGTGTGGGGGCACAAGTGCGAGGGAGGAGGGAGCTCCTGCCCAATGAGTATTACTTGCTGCTGCCCTCGCCACGGAGTCAGACCCCAGCTGCTGCAGACCTTCCCCGTGGGCTCGGGAGCTCGGGGCTGCAGCCCCCTCCTGCTCCAGGACTCAGCTCCTCAGACTGAGTGGCGGCTGGTCTTTCTAGCTGTGAACATGCAGACAAGCCGAGGAGGCCGTCAGCCTCTTCCCCGAGCGCCAGGATGCTGACCCCTCCCGCAGTCACGTACTTGTCCTGTCATTCTGCACCTGCTCCCTGGCAGCACAGATGCTGGTGGGAACTTGGCTGAGAGGTGAGCTCGTCCTTCCTCTGCTTCCCACCAGGAGGGCCTCGTGCATCCCCTGCAACATCCTGCCTCCTCGGCCCGGAGCCAGGGGACAAGGATGGGAACCTCTGCCAGCCACCAGATGAGCCTGTCCTCACAGTGCAGACACTGAGTGATGGCACGCAGATGCCATGCCAGGCTCATTCCTGTGTCCACCCTCGGCTGCTGTGTACAGCCCGCCGGCAGGGTGGGGATTAAGGGCATCGCTGCAGGTGCCCAGGTCCTGTGTGACCAGAGAGGCCCCGTCTGGGGACCAGGGCAGCCACTCCACATCCCACACAGGGTCCCTGGTATGGGGACAGCGGCTGTCCCGGGGCCTGCGGGGTTCAGGGGAGCAGCTCATCCTCCAGGGCACAGTCTCACATTGACCCGAGGCTCACTGAGGCCACACACATGGTGGAGCTTAGGACACTACGAGGCCCCTCCTCTGGGCCCCCAGCACCAGGGCCCAGTGCCGCCAGGCAGGGCCTGCTGCAGGGGCTGTGGGCAGATGGTGCTCAGGGCTCAGCCTGCCCGGACCCTGGGCCCACGTCGGGACCCAGCCCCAGCTCTTCCCTTACTCTTTTTTCTTTCTCTTCAGTGCTGAGGGTTGAACCCAGAACTGCCACACCGAGCTACAACCCCAAGCTTTTTAGTTTTTATTTTGAGACAGGATCTTGCTAAGTCACTAAGTTGTGTAGACTGGGCTCCAGGCTGGAATCCTCCTGCCTCAGCTTCCTACAGAGCTGAGATTTCAGGTGAGCCCTGCTCACCAGGCCTCTTCCCCATCGTTTAGGCTTCCTGGCGCCTTCTAGCTCTGCGTTCTCACACTGCATGCTGGGCTCTGTACACGTTTTATGTCTCTCGACTGTCACTGAAAGACCCACAAGTGTGCACACCAGCTTCTGGGGCTGCTGGGCCCGGGCAGCACCTATGTGGATGCCCGTACAGCTTCTCCCAGTGAGTCAGGCAAGGCCAGGGTATGGCTCAGGCACCAGCACCGGCCCTATCCCAGGCACTCGTCCCAGTGACTGGAGCTGCTGGCCAGGGCGTCCCAGGATGCAGAGCATCTTCATGTGGCTCCAGGTCCTGACCTCACCTGATGTAGTCTCAGGTGGGCAGCCCCTGCCTGTGGAAAGCTCCTGGGCCGGTCCTGGGGCTGAGGCTCCAGCACAGGGACAACTTTATCCCTAGCACAGTGGTTACAGGAGGGAGACTGAGGTAGGAGTGGGCACGTCCCCCAAGGCCCCTGGCTCTGAGGTAGGGCCCCAGATGGCCTCTCTTTGCAGTCCCCCACTGGCCACCCCCGGTCCTGGGTCCTCCAACTGGGGCAGTGGTGAGGGGCTTTGGAGCGCAGTCCTCACAGTGTCCCACCTGCTGCCCAGTGCTCATGGCACCCATGGTGCTGGACACAGGGTATATGGTCAGAGGCAGGGACGCTGTGAGGGCACATGCAGAGGGTGCCCTGCTGTCCTGGACATCATGGGGCTCAGTGTGGCCATGATGGAGTCTCCCAGGAGCAGTGGGTGTCAGGGCCCGCATGGGGAGGGTGGGAGGCGTGGGGAGCACAGGTCTGCGGACCCTGCTCTGAGGGCCAGGTGTGGCCTCAGCCCCCTGTCTGAGTGCGGGGTGCTCCTTGGGGCCGGAGAGGGCAGGGAGTGGACTGTGGAAGGAGCTGGGTGTCTTTAGGCAGCACGGTCTCCCCCCTGCTTGTGCTGTCCTTTTGTATATTCTGCCTTGTTTTCATGTGTCCCTGCACTTCCTGCTCGTGGCAAAGGCCAGATAGCAGAAGTACTAAAATACTTCTCACTAAGCACCTCAGGATGACTCTGTTCTAGCCTGAAACAGGAAGTGTGCGAGGCCCATCGCCGGAAGTCTGGGTGCTGGGGGTCTGCGCTCCGCTAGCCTGTGCCACTTGAGTGGATCAGAGAGGCCCTATGCTGATAGGTGAGGCCTGTGGCAGAGCACCATACTCGAGGGCCTGACTCACAGGCACGAGTACCTCACAGTTTCGAGGTCGAGGCATCTCGGGGCACTCACTTCCAGGCCTCTCGCTGGCTGTGGCTGGCAGGGTCTCCCATACTCTGTGTCTGTGTCCTGACCGCAGTCCTGTTGGGTTAGAGCCACCCCAGGGACCTCGTTTTCCCCTCATGGCCTCTGCAGCACACTGAGGTGGTGAGGCCGGCTCCAGCGTGGGAACCAGGATGGCCCTGGCCTCCAGAACCATGGTGCTCATGGTTTCACCAGCACAGGCTCGAGGCACCCAGGGTGCTGCAGGCACCGCAGGTAGTTCTGTCATGTGAAGCATACGGTGTGAAGCTCACCACTGATTATCTCAGTGTCACTCAGCAGCCACTATCATTACCACACTGCCACCCCAGGGTCCTGTTCCAGAGCCCCCAGCCCCCACCCAGAGCCTGCCAGGGACCCCTCCAACCAACTGTGCAGAAAACCTTCATGCTCATCAAGATCACTCCTAAATCACAGGCACCCACCATGTCACAGTCTGGAGATCCCACTGTCCAGGCCTGACAGATAGGGGCAGGTGGACAGATGAGGGGACAGGTGGACAGGTGTAGCACAGCTGGACAAGTCAGGGTAGGGGTGAAGGGTAAGCGAGCTTGGCTGTAGGCACCCAGCAGGGGTATGGGGACAGCTGGCGGGTGGTTGGGCTCCCTCAGCCCCACTGTCCACAGTTCAGGGACACAGGCTCCCAGAGCCTCCACCTGGGGCATGTGGGTCTAGCACCCAAAGAAGCCCAGGTGGCCAGAGTGTTGCCCATGGCAGGGGCCAGAAGGGGCCTGGGGGATGGGAGGGACGTGGCCCCTGCAGCTGCTGGGTGGGCAGCAAGCTGCCTCTCAGAGAGCAGGGGTGGCCTTGCCAGGGAATGCTTGGGTTGGGTATGCAGGATGGAGCCTCAGGGCGGCTGTTGGTGAGCCGCTCAGACCTGGCTCTGACCCTCACTGCCCCAGCAGTCCCTGAAGGAGGGACCTGCACCTACCCACAAGAGCAGGTGACAGGGCCGCCACCGCAGCTCTGCGGAGGAAGCTGGCCTTTGTGAGGGGATTTCCAGGCGGGGCCATTCTTATTGAGGACAGGGTGCCTGTGAAAGGTCTCTCTTTTATTAAATGAGTCACTGGAGAGGGAACTGGGACACAGAGACAGAGGGAGACAGGGTCACAGACAAAGAAATACAGACACGGGGAGCAGGGAGAGGGGAGGACCGCAGCCCTGGGGACCAGGGACGAACTCGCACCCCTCTCGGGACTCCTGCCTGCAGGCTGTGCTGCTGGCCCTGGCCATCACAGAGGGGCCCTGTGCCCTCACTCAGGCCTGATCCCGTGTCCAGTAGAGGTCAGCATCCTCCTCGTTCCTCCCCAATTCCGCCTAGATCAGGTGACAGGAAACCGAGGCAGGGACCAGAATCTCCCAAGCCCCCGGAACACAGCGCAAGCATCTGGGGCACACTGCCGGACTTGGGCTTCGTCCTGCCCGTTAGGAGGCACATCCCCATCTGCAGTGTGAACCAGGCGACATTGTCAAATCCCTGGAAACTGAGGAGAGAACAAGTCGTGGCCACTACTTGCTCCTCCAGGTGTGTGTGTCCAGATGCCTCCCCTGCGATCAGTGTCCTGTCCTGGGCTCAGCACCTTCTGAACGACGCCCCAATGTCGCAGTCGTTGCTGTTGGCTTCACCACCACCACTGAGGTCCTTGGTGCCAGCTCCCTCCGCATTTCCAGTGCAGGAGGTGGTAAGAAGCGTGCTCAGCTGCCCGACTTTCCTGAGCGCGTTTTCTGCGTTGCGAGGTCCTGGTCTCAGGACCTGAACCCCTGCAACTGGGCCAGTGTGGAAAGGCGGTGTGGCTCCCATGTCACAAGGCCTCTCCTACCCTGACCCGGTGCCCATGTGCCCAGGGAAGTGTGAGGACAGCCGCCCCACTCCTAGGTGGGTCATTCTCCCATGGCACAGTGTCAGTGACTCTCGGTGGCCCCAGTGTCCAGTGCCAGAGGACACATTTGGAGTTTGGGACACAAGGATGCTTCCCCAGAGCCCCAAGTTTGGCCAGGCTCCACATCCAAGGCAGGAGGGACTTCCAGGAGGCCCAGATGGGACCTTGCTGAGTGGGGGTGGGCTCTGCCCTGTACCGGCCCAGTCCTGGGCCCACAGCAGTCCTGTGGGTAGCAGGTCCTCGCTTCCCCAGGTGTGGTTCTCTGGGACCCTCACACAGTTGTGTGAGGAAGGCAGACACCCCACACCCAGTCTGCTTTCCTGGGCTCACGTTGGCAGTCAGGCTCTCCCAAGTACTTCTCAGCAAGGCTCACCCTTGGCTTCACAGCTCCTGGAGGTCTGCATGGCCCTTTACCACCTTGGATGTCTAGGTCCGTGCCCGCCCTGACACCCTGCCTGCCCCTGACTGTGTGGTAAGCACCCAAGCCTGGGGTGGGCTGCAGCTGGCTGGATGGTGGGCACTGAGGCTGTGTCCAGTTGCCATGGCAAAGGCCCCAGTTCTGTCCCTCAAACTCACTGCCCTGAGCAGTCTGGGAGCCCATCCCAAGGGGCATAGCTAGGCTGGGTCCTGCAGATCAGCCCAGGAGGCCAGCTCCAGGAGAGGCATGGCCCTGGCTGGGTGTGAGTATAGCTGCCACCACCCTGACTCCCGGGGCCTCCTTGCCCAGCACAGCTCCTGGGTGCCCCTGGGGCTGACCTTGCATGAGACCTGCACTGTCCCTGAATGTGTGCCAGCCCTTCTGGTCTGCCCTGCGGGAGGACTGGGCTCTCACAGGAGCAGCCTGGACACTCCCCTTCCCGTTCACCTGCAGGGCCCATGGTGTGGGCTATGGACCTACCCGGCCCAGCTGATGCATGGCCTCAGGGAGGGGCGACTTGCTGCCTCTGTGCCCGTGACACCTTCCTGGTGTCCAGGGCCCCAGCAGTAACTTGGAGCTGTGAGTGCCTCAGCTCCCCACTTCCTAGGGACATGGTGAGGTGAGCGCCAAAAGACACCCGAGGCAGACACTGTGGAGATGCCAACCCCTCCAAGTCCTTCAGACCCCAAGGGGCACCAGGGATGAGATTGGCCTGTCCTCTGAACCCTGCATGACTCCCGGAAAGCAGGTGCAGGAGCGCCATTCTGCAGTGTTACCATGTCCCCTGTGCAGGTATAGCCAGTTCAGGCTGAGCAGGGACCCTCAGATGGCCACACCAGGGCTGTGCCATTCTGGCAGCTTCCTGCCTCTGCAGCCCCAGCGTGGCCACCTTGACAGTGCCATGACACTGTCCTGACTGTCCCCTCTTGCTGAGAGACAGACCCTCCCCCCAGGTGAACAGCTCTGGGCACCTGCAGAGGAGACGAGATAGCCCGGACCGTCCCTGCTGCCTGGTGTGCAGTGCCCTGCACCCCATCTTTGTGGCCTCAGCTCCTGGAGGGACCCCTTTGGTGACATAGATGTGATCTGTCGGGGCTGTCTAAGGCAGGGGCAAAGGTGTGGTCCCACCCATCAGGGTGTGCAACGAGGCCAGGGGATGGGGTCAACCTGCTGACCGCCTCCCCAGTGGGCCCCCGGACGGCTGCAGACACTGGCTGGTACCCTGAGTCACAAGGCCCATCTGCCCGTCCCCACCAGCACCCTCAGGCTGGCATAAACAGGAGCAGAAAGGTCAGTGTGGCACAGGACACAAGCCATGGGGGCAAGAACGAGGCAGTGGGGTGCCCTCTGCCCCCAGTCCCCAGCTGGAAGTCGGTCTGGTCCCCGCCTCAGGATCTGGTTAGGAAGTGCATGCAGGGAGTGCGTGGGACGTGATTTCAGGATGACTGTGCCCAGAGGAAGCTACCTGCCAGCGCCAGGGCAGAAGCGCCAGGAGCCAGTTCCTATGCTCCTGGAGCCCTGGGCCACTTCCTGAGAGGCCATAGAGCCAGGAGAGTCTGGCTGCACTTCTCTAGAAGGGACCTTGGCACCAGGAGGGATGCCCATGCTAGCGCCCAGAGCTGAGGGGCAGAGCTGGACACCTCCCTGGTGTCTGCTGGGAGCATTTCTGCCCTTCCGCAAGGGACAGAACACCTTGGCATCAGTCTGTCCTCCCAGCCACTTGTAAGCACACCAAGCACCTTCTCGTTTTCCACATGACACTCTGCCCTGACACAGCTGCCCCCTCCTTCCACCTCTGCCTATGACCATGACCCACAGAAGCCTCGCTGCAGCTGCTGGGACAGGTGTCTGCCTGTGCCTTGGCTCCTGACTCCCCCAGGCTGTCAGGGTGTCACAGGGTGTCTGTCCCCTATGCCTCATGAAGTGTGTGTCACAGTCCCTACTGCCGGCTGTGGGCTCTGCAGGTGGCAGGGGTGGGGGGCATTCAGATCAGGCACCCTTGCTCCCAGCTGCACCTCCCTGCCCCAGCCCTTGGGGACAGACTGGGCTGGGGATAGTAATTCGCCGGAGATGCAGGACACCTCATTGCAGAGCCGGGCATCATGGCCTCAAGGCCTCCTATCCGTCCCACTCAGGCCTCCCCATTTCCACCCCAGCCTGGGACCACTCTCTCTGCCCAGTGACCTGGGAGACAGAGAGGTCATCCACAGGCTCGTCCTGGCCAGCGGAGGAGAAGGCTGGGGTGCAGTCCCTGCTCCGACCCCTACACTTCATCCATTGCCCATACTGGTCCTGCACTCTGCCTGCACCCTGGAGTCTGGTGTGTGTGCCCGGCCCTTCTGGCCTCTGCCCCAGGCCTGTGGCCACACCCCACTGTGGATGGGAGAGGCAACCCCACGGGGAGGCCTGGGCTCAGGCAGGGGGTGCTGAGCAGGTGTGTGAGGGCCCAGTCCCGGGACACTGCAGGAAGTGCATGTGCTCCTGCTCCCTCCTGGAGCCCAGCCAGACACTGGCACCTGTGGGCCACGGGCCCAGTCTGGGTTTTCCTTGCTGATTCGTGGCCTGGGACTTTCCTGGACAGGTCCCTTGCCAAAGAAACAGCTCTGGGGAAACCCCAAGTGTGTGCAAGTGTAGTAGCCAGGGCAGGGACGGCCAGCCGGACAGGCCTTCCAAAAAGGCCTCTTCACAAGTGGGGTGACACCCTCAGGGTCCCACCCCACCTCAGCCTTGACCTCACCTCTGTCGGAACGACTCCACCAGGGAATGCTCTCAAGCTGTGCTCCCAGGGGCCCCTGGCCTCAGGATCACCCTCTCCTCTTCTTTCACCCTTGAGCCCTGTCTGTCTCTTCTGAGTGCCCCAGAGAGGGCCGGGCTTCCACACTGGCCTGGAACGTTGGACACACTCAGGCCAGACAGGGACTTCCTCTCTTCCCCAGCAGGACCCCTGCATCCCCAGCCTCATCTGTCTGCGTGGCCTGGTGGGGTGGGGGCCGCTCCCCCCGGGATGGGGCTCCAGTGCCAGGTGGACTTGGTCATGGGCAGCCGCTCAGTGAGACACCCCTCCCTGCCACCCTGTAGCCCTCAGGCCCCGGGATCCCAGCCAGGACAGGCACTGAGGACCCACATCAGCACGGTGAGGCCACCAGGCTCACAACAGAAAGAAACCCCCTTCCCAGCGGGCTGCAGCAGCCCACAGCAGTGGCCGGGGAGAAAGGGGGATTGCTGGGGCTTCCCTGGGAGGCGGGACTTGCCCACTTTCGCTTTTCCTTTCTCCAGGCTGCAGCCTGACCTCTGCCTGGCCCTGTGGGCACAGCCGGCTGCGGAGCAGGGAGGCCTCAGCCTCCTGATTCCTGGCCTGGGCCTCAGTCCCCCTTCTGGCTGTGGGGGGCTGGGTGGTCCCACCCACACTGGTTGGTGTCACTCCCTGACCCCCAGACTCAGGTCCCCACAGGTTGTGGGTGTGCCCGCCAGCCCAATGCCCCAGCACAGGGCCCAGGGAGTGCGCAGCATCCCCTGCTCAGATGATGCCAAAGCTCTGGGGCTTGCGTTGGTCCCCACATGCATCAGGGGAGTATTCCCAAAGGGCCAGGACTACACCTGTCCAATCTACTGTAAAATCAGTCATGGAGCTGGGCATGGTGGCTACTGCCTGTAATCTCAGCACACTGGGAGGCTGAGGCAGGAGGATTGTCAAGTTCAGGCCCAGCCAGGGCAACCTAGTGATTGAGAGACCCTGCATCAAAATAAAAAGGGCTGGGTTTGTAGCTCAGTGAGAAGGCTCTGGGTTCAATCCCAGTGCCATGAGAAGAAGGAAGAGGACAAGGAGAGAGAGAAAAAGAAGAAAGAGAGAGAAAGAGAATGAGAGAGAGAAAGAAAGAAAGAAAGAAAGGAAGGAAGGAAGGAAGGAAGGAAGGAAAGAAAGAAAGAAAGAAAGAAAGAAAGAAAGAAAGAAAGAAAGAAAGAAAGAAAGAAAGGAAGGAAGAAAGAAAGAAAGAAAGAAAGAAAGAAAGAAAGAAAAAGAAATCCTGTATGAATGCCTGGCACTACGGCACTACTTTGACCCGCCGTCTGGGTGACTTGCTCTGGGAATCTCGGGGATGTCGACATGGATCCGCCCACCCCGCGGCCAGGGCACCTTGGCTGTCAGGAGCCTTTCTGTCCTTAGTCTTGTAAAGTTAGCCGGGTGTGGTTTCTTTCGACATTCACATATACCTCAGCCTTTGTGCACCCGCGTGCCTGGAGGAGTTGGCAGGAGAGGAGCCAGTGGCCACCTGCCACAGCTCCCCCAGCGCTGGAGTCTGGCTCATCTCTGCGTTTTTCTGCTGGGCAGCAAGACACAGCCTGCAGCGTCTCTCTCTGCCAAGCTGGGGCACAGGTTCTGTCTGGGTCACAGGCCGTGCTGCCCACCTGGCCTCTGTGGGTGCCTGTGGGAACCCAGAAGGTCGACTTGTTTTTGCTGCAGTAATCTGTTAGCTTTAACATCAGTCTGCAGGCCAGTGTGCGTCCTGTCCCGCAGCACACTTTAAAATGTTAACGGCCTAGAACAAAGGGTTGCCTCACTCACTGGAGGTTGACATCAGACCTCTTCCCCTGCCATGCATGTTATCAAATGCTGTCTGTCCGCTTCTCCAGATGGCAGCCTGACCTCTGCCGGGCCCTGCAGGCGCAGCCTGGCTGTGGGGCAGGGAGGGCTCAGCCGCCCTGATTTCTGGCGTGTGTCTCAGTCCCCTTTCTGGCTTTGGGGGGCTGGCTGGTCCCGGCCACACTGGCTGGTGTCACCCCTGCCCCAGGACCCAACTCCCTAACAATAAATCTGTGCTTGGAAGCAGACAGGAACTCAGCACCCTCCTTTTTGGCCTAAAGTCACTGCTTTAGTGCTCACTGTTCAAAAGCAGCCATGGCGAGGTGGTTTGTGAGCCAGACAAGTTGGGGAGGACAGGACAGGTGCCCCTCCTGGGGTGCAGGGCAGGACAGGTCGGGCAGGAGGCAAAGGTCAAGCCTGAGGTGGGTGAGAACTGTCCTGGCTGCAGACACGGTGTGCTGGGGCCTAGGATCTGGGGCCTGCACGAGAGCCCTGCAGACCTGGGCACTGGGGACGCCCAGAGCTGCGTTGGGCAGGGCCTTGGGTGAGGGAGTGGGGCAGGGAGGAGGACAAGGACTCACGCTGCACCTCTGTCCCCAGAGACCAGGCTGCTGAACTCCCACTGTGCCCACCCGCCCCTGTGTAGGCCAGGCACATAGACACAGGTGGGACCACTGACTGCCTGTCCCTCGCATGCCTGTCCTGCCCCTGGGCCCTGGGCCGGCCCTGTGCCAGGCCCATGTACACACGTGTGGCACCAGGGTCAGGACACATGTGGTTCCAGGGTTTATCTCCGAGCCCCCTGTTTGCACCCCTCTACGGTGTGTTTATTCGGTCAGTCCTTTAAAGTGAAGCCTCTGTCCCAGCCCAAGGGGATGGTGCCACTGGGCACTGCTCCACATCACACTGTGCCCCCCAGCTCTGGTGCAGCCATGGAAGGAGCAGGCCGGGTGTTGGCCCAGGTAGGGGCAGTGCCAGGCCACAGGCCTGCCCCATGTGACCCCAGACAGCAGCCCTGCCTGCAACGGGTGGGCTGGGTGGACTCCCTCAGGCCCCCTCCGTGCCCTCACAGGACAGGGCACTGCCATATGTCATGCAGAATCCAGGTCAAGCAGGAGCTAAGGCCAGGCATTGGTTTGGGGGAGGCCCGGTAGATGCGGCTCCCGCCCCGAGACTCAGCTTCCTCCAGCCAGTCCCTCGGGTGGACTTTGTTCCCTACTGTGGGTCAGGGAAACCCCACACCAGCTTGGGATTCGCTGAGGACACTGAGGGCACTGACATGGTCATGGCATTTCCAGAGGAACTGAACCCTCCTTCTCTGGGGGCTCAGGCAGGGCAGTGGCCTGCTCCTGGCATCCTGCCCTGCCCACACCTCAGCCTGCTGCAGGTCCTTGTGCTGCCCAGGCCTGCTGTGTGTATGTGCACGTGTGTGTGTGCGCACTGTCAGGCAAGCACAGAGGTGAGTAAGTGCCCAGGGCCAGGGCGCCACCCTGTGGGTTTCTGTCTGGGCCCTGTCCGCAGCCCAGAGGACAGGGCCGGGCCAGAGAAGGACAGTAGCGCCTCAGGCAAGAGCCCAGGACCACACCGGGGAAGCCCCAGGTCTGAGTAGGGTGACCCTTCCTCCTCTTCCCCGTTCACACCCAGCCGTGGGCTGGGAATGACCACGCTCACTTCCTCCCTGCACCAGGTGGCGGTGGAAAGGGCCCCAAAAGCGAATCCCAAGCTGATGTGGGGTTTCCCTGACCCAGAGAAAGGGAGAAAGTCAACCCAAGGGACTTGCTGAAGGAAGCCAAGGCTCAGGATGGGGGCCGTGTCTACAGCGCCTCCCCCAAACCGACACCTCCTGCCTTCCTGGGATCTGGGATGACATTTTCCCTGTGTGTTGGGCCCCTCTTCCTGAGAGGTTGCAGCTGGGCACAGGGCCCCCCTGTTCCAGGGAGGTCTCTTCTGCACAAGGTCAGCTTCACGGCTCCAAGGCCCTGCATTTGGGGTGCACTCAATGCTGGGACACTGTCACATGGCTTGTTCTGCGTCCCTTCCTGCAGTCACCCCAGACACTGCCCTGCTAAACACCCACAGCTGGACACCGCACACTCTCCTGTCCTGCTCATACCAGTCTGCTGGGTGGGGGGCCGGACCACCACACTTGTGGTCCTCATGGTGTCCCCGGACAAACTGTTACTGGGGTGTGGCTTGGGGCCGTGCCTGGGCCTGAGGGGCAGGGGAGGACAGTGCTGTCCCCAGCTGCCTCCCCCAGCCCTGTCTAGCGCCCCAGTCAATTTTCTATTTCCTCAGTGCACAAACTTAGTGGGGCCACCAGCACCCACCCCATGTCCAGTGGGGCAGCAGAGGCCTGTGGCCGCTGTGGACACAATCTGGCTGCTCATCAGAAAGCTGTTCCCTGTGGACCAGGCGGGTCCACTCCTAGGGAAGGCTGCGTACCAGGGCCACTAAAGTGAAGACTACACACAAGGACGGGACTGCCACAAGATGGAATAATATCTGACTGTGAAAAGGGATGGTGCGCTGGCACGTGCTGCGTGGGTGGCTGTGGGAACGGCATTTGGGGAGGAAGAGCAGACACCGCGCCGCCTGTGTGTGCGGAATGTCCAGGACGGGTGGCCGCAGGGACAGAGAGCAGTGGGTACTTTCCAGGCCCTGAGGGGAAGAACAGGACCGAGTGCTTGTGGGTCTCTGTTCAGAACCAGATAGGGTGCTGCATGCACAGTAGCTTGGAAGCACTGAGATGGACCCTTTAAAGTGGTAAAATGGCAGCTTTTATATTATGTCCATTTTCTGGAAACACCAGAGGTTATGGGTGAACTTTGGACCATTTCTCAGCTCCCACCTGAGCTCGGAGTCCAGTGCAGCATGGCAGGGTCCCTGCTTGGGAACCTCAGTGTCAGCAGCCTTCAGTCTCACCTAGCTCCTCCAAGTGGCCATGGGAGGAGGCTCCTACGGCCACAGGGCAGAACCCTGCAGTGGTGCCCTCGGCCGTGAGGCAGGACTGCCAGACCATGGGCGCTTTGTGTCCTCGGGCAGGCCACCCCTGCAGTCCATGTGGCACGTGTCACCTCGCTACCTGCTGCCCCACCCTGCTTTGGACACTGCTGTGCAGCGAGGTGCTGTGGTCACCTCTGCCCTCAGGTCTGTGAACCCCTTCACTCCTCTGTGGAACAGACTCAGAACAGCACCAGGCACGGAGAGTGGCACCATGTTCTTGGCGGGCCCGGGGCCTTCTCTGCAGTGGCTGCACTCCGACTCTGCTCGGGTGCAGTTCTGAGTCTCTAACGTGCATGGATGCTGCAGGCTGTGGGCTAAGGGCTGGGCAAGGGTGGGCGCTATGGAGTGACATGGGGAGCTATCGGGGAAGAGGCCGTGGATCCTCGGAGACACAGGCACTTACAGCCTGGCTTTGCACCTGCAAGGACAGGTGAGAATGGCAAGGGTTGGCAGGGTCCTGTCCTACCCAGGTCACTCACTTGTGTTTAAATTGTAGCCCAGTGAGGGAACTTACAGAGCCCGGTGCCCACTCTGCACCTCTGCTTCCTCCTTGTAGCGTGGGGTGGGGCTGCGTGCTGTGGGAGAGGAAGGTAGCAGCTGGGGAGGGCCTGGAGTCCAGCAGGTGGGTGCCCCCAGGGATCCTGACCACCCACAGGTGAGGCCAAGGAGCTGTGGGTTAGAGACAAGTGGGCACATGGGGCACAGCCATGCTAGACTGGCAGGGACAGTGGGCCCAGGACAGCTTCCAGAGGGCT
The DNA here is from genome assembly GCA_004027595.1 of Dinomys branickii. Taxonomy (NCBI): domain Eukaryota; kingdom Metazoa; phylum Chordata; class Mammalia; order Rodentia; family Dinomyidae; genus Dinomys; species Dinomys branickii. Next base: position 85,010 of record PVLD010002866.1, read on the forward strand.
GGGCCTGGCCCCTGGGTGGCTCCAAAGTGACATCTGTGCCTTGCCCCCTTGGCTGCCTTTGTGACCCACAGCTGAGGCTGGGCTAGGCCAGCCAGGGGGGGACAGTGAGACCCAGGCTCCAGAGCCCCGTGGGGAAAGGGGAAGCCCCAGCCAAGAGGTGTCACCAGGCCCGTGGCCAGGCAGAGGCATGAGAGCGGATGAGGGTGGGGTGTGGAGCACTGCCTGGTGCCCAGCTGGCTGTTATGTTATGCAAGTTTTCCTTTGGAAAAAACCATCCCAGAAAAACTTTTCTTTCTTTTTTTTTTTACTTAGGTCTTTCTGCCAAATTTCAACATCCTAAGTTTATATCCTTGTTAGAACCTTGGTTCTGACTGTGACCTTGGCCTCTGCCTGAGACTCCACAGAGCCCTCGTTCCTAGTAAGGCAGAGACAGTTCTGTGTCTGCTGGTGTTCCTTGGTACATTTTAGATTTAATCACAAGTGTTCCTTGGACTCTATCCCCCCTGTCCCATCAGCTGCAGCTGCCCTTCCCGGCCATGGGCCTTTGTTTGGGTCACTTCTCATTTGCATGAAGGGATTAATTTGAGTTTTCTTTCCAGACGGGTGTGCGTAGGGCAGCCTGCGCACTGCCACATCCCTGAGCATGTTTTCCTCGCTGCCTGGAAACTTACAGCATGGTGGCCCCAGTACAGCAAGGCAGCCCAAAGGGATCCTGCTGGGGGCAGGGCCTGTAGGTCGCAGAGGCCCTGGCACGGCTAGAGCGATTTTGTGCCCTCTGAGCACCCTGTGTGCTTGCACGGGTCCCACCAGCACAGTGTTCACCAGCTTTGCTTGGACCCCAGCCCAGCCCTGTGTCAGACAATCTCAATGCACTCTCAGTTGAGAAGGCTGAAAGCGTGGTGGTCTCTGTCTTGCCTTCTGTATTGTTTTCTGTCCTGTCTTCGTCTCGCTCTGCCTGATGCTTCTGGGCAGCTGCTCCCAGGTGTCTCACACGGCCCCTGTGTCTGACCTTTCCCAGCCGGTCCTCCCCACACCAAGAGTGCTCTATGTCCCCGCCGGTCCTCCCACTCTTCCCTCCGCCTCTGCTCCTCCTGAGTAGGTGCTGCTGCCGCCCCCGAGCCGTTGCGTCTGCGCCCTGGCTCTGAGCTCCTTTGTTTAATCACCCTCACGTTTTACCAGGAGAAAATAGCCGGCACTTAGTGCTTGTTTCTTCAGAAATTGCTGGTTGTAGTTATATTGTCTGTGGCGCTCTGTGTCTTACGGAAAAGGACACTTTAATGGTACCATGCAGCTTTTATTTTTCTTTTGGTTTCTCTGAAGTTCTGTGCAGCCTGGGATTTCCCTGGTGAGGAAAGTGGGCTTCCAGAAGCTCCTCTGTCTTTACCCTGCAGGGGTTAAATCCCTGCCTGTCCTGCTCCAATGGTGTTTGCCAGTTTGGTTTTGCAGCTGCCTGGGAGGCTGGGGTGGAGGGAGTGCCTGGGAAAACCCGCGGGGGATCTTGGTGGTGTTTTTCCTGTGGAATGAAGCCCCCACTCAGATCAAGACCCGTCCCTTTCTCCACCCACCGCCTCGGGCACAGGCCCTTCTGGATCTTGGCGTGGCTTCAAGGTTATGTACTCACAGATCCAGCTCCGGCCCCAGATACTGTCTCTGAGTCCTGGCCACCCTAGGAGAGGCCACCTGGTCTATGCTGCCCCTGACTCCCATCAGCCGGCTGCCACCCATGTCCCGTGGCTGCCTGAGGCTGCTGAGGGTTCCCCGGCCTGGCACCTTCCTTGGTGGCCCCACTCACCTAGCTCTGAAGCAGTGTCACAAACTAGCACCTGCCCTCAGGGCACTGCCTGTGAGCACCCTGGGGTGGGTGGGGCTCACTCCTGCACCTGAGGGTGCATCTGCCTGATACAGTGGGTCCTGGCCCTCTTCGTGCTGTCTGCGGTCCAGGGTCCCCTGTAGGCAGCAGTATGACCCCTGTAGGTCCCTGATGTCAGAGCCAAGAGCAGCTGTGGACAAAAACCTTTGCTGCCCAGGGTCTGGCGAGACAGCTGGTAGCCCAGTGCACCCTGGGTGAGGCCCCACCTGGACACTGTGACCCTGGCAACAGCATCACCAAGGGGACTGACCTCAGGCTGCGCCTGCCCACCCTGAGCTACTGGGCGCCAGGCCCTGTGGAGCTGTCTGCACCCTCCACTCCTGAGTCACCACCCCAGAATTTGTGCCTTCCCCGCGCCTGGATCACACTGTCCAGGCTGTTGCTGGACTCTGTACCACTGTGGATCCTCTGGGGCCCTGTCTGGGTAGCATGGAAAGAGCCACCCTGCTGGACAGAAACCCTGCCCACGCCCCTCCTCCTGCACCAGGCTCTCCTCAGAATTGGCCGCCTGCTTCCCCTTCTCTCTTACCTTCCTCTCTCCCTGCTCCCATTTGCTTTTTGAGACAGGGTCTTGTTATGGATTTCATGCTGGCTTTGAACTCGCTATGGAGCTCAGGCTGGCTTCAAGCTCTCAGAGATTCTCCTGCCTCAGTCTCCTGAGAGTGGGTGACAGCTGGCTGTGGAAAGCAGGAGGAAAGAAGACTCACACCTGTGGGTGAGGACCTTGCTCAGCACGTAGTCCTGCTCACTGTCTCACTGTACCCCTTTTCCTCCTAAAAAACGTTCATTGTAGCTGGGCGTGGTAGCACAGCCTGTAATCCCAGCATTGTGGAGGCTGAGGCAGGAGGATCACAAGTTTGAGACCAGCATGGGCAATTTAGGGACTGGGCCAGGCTTTATCTCAAAACAACACAACACAGTACCACAGCTCTTGGTGCCCTAAGACTCCCAATGACAGGAGCTGAGATGGAGTCTCCTGTCCTCTTCAGGCAGCTCAGGAGAAGCTGCCCCCCCCCCACATACACACCAGGCAGCACACACATTTGGCATCCATCCCAGCCTGGCCTGGAGGAGCCATGCTCCCAGGGGCGCCAGCAGCACATGGGAGCTGGGTCACCCAGGCAGCTGGCTGTTGCCAGCTAACCCCCCACCTCAGTTTCCCTTCCACAGGGTGGTAGTGAGTGAGGATTTTGACACACTGGCAGAAGCTTTTGGCTTGTATTTTACTTAGCATGTATTTGGCCATGGGCGTCATCGGCTTCCATCTCTGCAGCAGGTACCCAAGATAATCCATGCATGGAGGGAAGGTTTGCCCCAGTTCAGTTTTAGAGGCTGAAGTCCATGCCTGGCCGGCCATGTTCAGGCTGCATCAAGGCAGAATGCTGTGGCTGAGGTGTGTGGCACCTGGGTGAGCTCCACAAGGCTGTGGCCTGTCATGTGGCCAACCTGTGGCCGGTGGGTTCCCAGGTGTGTGCTTCATGGGACTCACTTAGCTTCTGTGGTTAATGAAGATTCAGTCTCCACATACTTACAAATGGTCATTAAACCCTCATCATTTCAACAGCTTCTGTGGAAAGCCCATCCCAGCCCTACCATAGACTCGGTGAGCCCAAGCGGATGGGGTGCACATCAATAATCCCGGCAACTGGGTGGCTGAGGCAGGAAGATTACCACAAGTCTGCAGGAACCCCAGGGAGCTCACACTCCTGAGTGCCCAGTTTCTCCGTTTTTGCCATGTAGAGACGGTAGTTTGTGGTTTCACCTTGACCCAGAAGAGAAACAACATAAAGAGAATATTATCATTGTGCAACTTCCTTCCCCAGCGCCGCTACCCCGTCAGCCCTTCGTCACTGGATTCCTGGGGGGGACCACTGACTATAAATTTTATTTTGTTGCTATTTCTCTTATGACTGAAACCTTAGCCTTTGATCAAGATTTCAGATTATTTTAGTGAAGGCGTTTCCTTAGTTTAAAAAGATACTGCCTGTAATCCCAGCACTTGGGTGACCGAGGCAGGAAGATCCCCATGAGTTCAAAGCCAGCCTGAACTGTATAGTGAGACGTTGTCTCAAAAAAAACAAAACAAAACAAAAAAAACCTTTCTTCTAAGATTCCAATGTTTAGTGAAAGAAGTCTTTCTAGAAATATAAGTGAAGATTTTAAACAAATTCAATTTAAAAATCATGCTTGGTATGGCACATGCCTGTAATTCCAATATTTAGGAGGCTGAGGCAAGAGGATCACCACAAGTTCAAGGCCAACCTGAACTGTCTAGCAAGCCCTTGTTTTAAAAATAAAACCTCTGGCATGGTAGTGCACACCTGGCTGAGGCAGGAGAATTGTTGCCAGTTCGAGACCAGCCTGGGCTACATAGGAGCTCAAGGCCAGCCTAAACTGCATAGCAAGATCCTGTCTCAAAAAGATGAAAAACAAAAAACAAAACAAAACAAAAAAACCCCCAAAGATTTAAAAATCATTTATTGAACATTTCCTAAATATCTGGACTCTTTAGAGACTAATAAAAGTCCAATTTTTAATGGCAATGACTTAATCTTGCAGGTAGACAAAGATGAGTGTCTTCTTGTGGTCTAATTTACCCTAAAAGAAGCTGGGGCTGACAAAACAGGACTGGCTGTCTGATCCGGTGACAGGAGGAAGCAAGGCGGCCCCTGAGGCGTCTCTCCGTGGATTTCGGCTCATCACGATGCCTAGGCTGTAATAACCTGTATTTAACTACAAGTTTGATAAACTACTTAGGCTTTAAAACATCACCGGTTTTATTTGCATCACCACCCGTGGCTGTGCGCTCCTATTTTTAGGACCTGGTTTTTCTGCGCTCAGTTCCTCTATAGCCCGGCAGGGCTGGGGCAGCTCCTGACTGACTCTTCCCGAGTGGGGAGCGGGGAGCGGGGAGCGGGCCTGAGTCGGAGCTCCCTGCCCACCCCTCCTCCAGAGTGCAGCCAGCGTCCCTAAACCCCGTGAGGGAAACGCAGCGTTTCTGGTAGCTGGTCTACACACTTGTCCTAGCGCTGCCAATCTCTTGATTTGAATGCTTTTTAATCCAGAATGACTCTTACTAGAACACATCAAAGGGCACTGATGTGCACGGCCAGCTCGGGCCGCTGCAGGAGGGCAGGTGCCCAGCAAGATGAGTGGGCCGGCTGAGGCAGATGGTGAGGAGAGACTCTGTCGCAGTGGGCAGTGGGCCCCACAGCGGAGGAGGCCAGCGGGAGGGACAGCAGCTGCACAGCCCAGGCCAGCGCGTCTGCCCGGGTGATGTGGGAAGCAGCTCCCAAGAACAGCCAGTGGTTTGATTTCTTAGAAATCAGAAAAATATGCACTATTTTTTATTTGGCAAAATAATTTATTACTATTAACAACAGAGGAACGGAATTTCAAATAAACCTACGTACAGCATTGGGAACTGAGGTCCTGTGTGCCAAAAGAGGTGGAAACCAGCTGCTCACAGGAGGATTCTGAAAAGTAGCTGAGCATGGCGGTTAATACTGGGCCACTTGAAACGGAAATGGGACAGCCCCCACATGCCCCGCCAAGACATGCATACAATGTTCAGTCCCCCTCAGACAGTAGCCAAAGCACATGAGTCCTGAGCAAAGGCCCTGTGGCTGTTACTTAAACTCAATTCCCAGCTTTCAAATTTATTTTTACAATTATTAGCTAAATACTTTTTTTTTTTTTTTTAACTTATTTAATTTTTTGAGACAGGGTCTTGCTATGTAGCCCAGGCTGGCCTCAAACTTGTGGTGATCTTCCCACCTCAGCCTCGAGAGTGCTGGGATTAGAGGCCTGCACCACCATGCCCAGCTCAGTTTATTATTTTAGTAGCATTTTAAGCTCCCAGCATGGCTGTTCACTACCTCTTCCAGCTCAGTGCATCTGAGGCATCTGTGCCTCAATCACACGCCAGACTCAGGTCCGCACATGTCCTCACCAGAGACTTGAGACAGCGGCTGGGTGTGTGGCAGCCTCTGTCTTCCTCCGCTGCTGAGCTGGAGCGGATCCTGCCTCAGAGTGTGCCTGGCCCGCTCCGTGGTGCTCAGTGACTCTGCTGGGAGGAGCGGAGCCTTTGGGTCAGACTCAAACCTGAGCTGTTCGGGGTGAGGCCTCCTGATGCGGCCACGCACCCCGTGACCTCAGTGTGGGTGTCGTCCCTGTTGGCCCCCTCAAGCTCACTGCCCCTGTGGGAAGGAGGTGGCCCGAGACAGGTGGCACCACTCAGGGCCTCTGCTCTGGCAGCTGCTCTCCCGGAGGGACTGGGTTGGCTGTTTGCAGTTGCTGTCTGTCTTCCCGCAAGACTCTCCCCAACAAATATCTGCGCCCTAAGGCTGCAGCACCGCTGAGACTGGCCTGGCTGTTGTTCCTGCCTGGTGCTGCGGTGGGCACAGTTAGCCTCTTCCTGGTGGGAGCAGGTTTGTCAAGGTCAGGAGATGCTGTGCTGTGCGGGTCTCCTACCTCCTCCAGAACTGGGCTCTTGCTCTCCAATCATTTAGCATTGTTGGCAGGCATTTTAAAAATTAAATTCCCTGCAATGTTTTAAGTTCCCTTCCAATTTCTTTTCATGCATTTCTACTACCTTGACAAGAAACACGATCAACCAAGCACCTTACTTAAATTGCTCTGCTACCCTAAGGGATTAACCCTATACCAAACCAAGCTCATGCCAGCTTTAAACCGGTTCCCATTGCCCAGCCTAAAACTGTGGTTGATTCTGTGCAGTATAGTTCAATGTTAACTTTGATATGTCCATAAAGGGTTTAACACTTTTACTGTGAAAATACATATGCTGCTATGTTTAAACTATTTTAATTGGTTAACATATACTTCACATGAAAGTTACCATTTTGACAAATTTATTTATTCATCATTTTTTGTGGCCCATTGTGGTCCTAAACTTGTGGTGATCCTCCTGCCTCAGCCTCCCAAGTGCTGAGATAACAGGTGTGTGCTGCTGGGCGTGGCTCCATTTTGGCCATTTTAAAGGGCACAGCTGAGTGGTATCAAATATACTCAAGTTGCTGTGCAGCTACTACACTCATACCCCCAAAGCCCTTTGTGTTTTGGGGTCAGGGTCCCCTCCTTCTGTCTTTCCCCCACGCAGTCTAGATGACACAATGTGGGTGTGGGTCCCACACCATGTTCCCTGTGTCCATCCTGGGCACAGGCTCCTCCTCGCGCCCCTGCTGCTGACCCGGCTGCTCGATTCTCAGTGTGGACTCAGAGGTGGTGGAGGTGCGGGGTCACATGCAGCTCCAGATTTAACATTTCAAGGGACAACACGTTGCTTTGGCGGCCATTTCATACCTCCCAGGGGGCTGGGCCGGGCCGGGCGCCAGCCCCACACCACCCATCGGGAATGTAGAGCGGCTGGCGCTGAGTGTGGCTTTTGTTTCCTTTGTGGCTGGCGACTTAGTCTCTGACCACGCGCGACTTGGCCAGGAGCTTGTCTCCGCTCCGCTGGAGAAATGTCTACTCCGCCCATGAACTGCATCAGCGGGGACCTTGCGTCACTTTCCCCTGCTGGGAGCTGCCTTTTCACTCTGTTGATGGTGTCCTTCAGTGAACAAGGTTTTTAATTTTAATTTAGTCTGATTTATGTATCTGTTCTCATTCTCTTGCTGTGCTTTTGGAATGGAGCCAGGCAATGACTGCCACACACACAGCCGGGAAGCTTTGGCTCCACACTCCCATCCTCCCCTTCCCATCTGGGAATCCGGCATTTCCCCTGTGCATCTGGGTCTTTGATTCCCTGGAGCTTGTTTTCCTGTGTGGTGTGAGGTAGGGATCCCTCTGGTCCATTTGCTGTGCGTATGTGGCAGGGCTTCCAAGCAGAAAAGTTAACCATGCTTTTCCTATGGATATTTTTGGTTTTGTTTTGTTTTGCATCAGACTGAAACTTCTGGCAGATTGTGGACAGGGAGCCATTGCCACACTTAATTAAGTTCATTTGTTCAAGCTCGTCTTGGACTTGCAAGTTGCCTGGCTTCTTTATTAGCCGATCCATGGCTACTGGCCATAAACAATGGAAAGCCACAACAGATGGAAGTTATCTCCCCACTCCCAGGGGACTTAATAAGGGTTAGACGAATGGGACAGCATGAGTTTGTTACTTTCCCGGGTTCCATCCATTCTCTGGAGCGCTGAGTGGCCCGCTGGTCCCTTCTGCCTGACTCCCCACTACTCTTCCTGTTCATGGCGCCAGTGGCAGCACTGGCCGAGTGTTCAGCTCTTTCGCGGTAGCCTTGGGTCTGCATCGTCAGCTGGACACAGGTCTCTGTGGTCACAGCCTGGAGGGGGGTTCCTGGTGTGGGCCAGACCCCCACATCTCCCAGCCTCCCTCTGCCAGGCACACCACGAGTGTGAGTGTAGACTGGGGCACACAGGAGAGGGGATGCCTGTGCCCTAGACCTGGAAGTTTGCCCCTTGGCCCCTCTGGATGGGAGGCTCTGGGCATCTAGAGGGGAGGCTGGCCCCGTGGGGTGCACAGAGCAGCACTGTGGCCCTCAGGTCCCTGGGGAGGGAGTTGGCCCCAGGCTCCACACAGTGAATGGTGGCAGCCCCCCCTCACTTGGCTGTGCCTGGCCCTGTCACCCCTCTCAGAGCCCTCGGTACTCCCAGCTCACCCTGGATGTAGTTGGGGTACTGAGGCTGACCAGTGCACCCATGGGTACCCCTCCTTTCCCCAGTCCTTCACCAGTTTCCCAGCCTCCAAACCCTTGTTTACACCTCTGCATGAAGCTCTAGATCCTCACACACCAAACCACTGGGCATAAAGGAAGGCCCAGATTAAAGGATGTGTGTGCAGAGCCACAGAGAGGGGATGGGGGACCCTCCCTGCACGGGCAGAAACTGCAGCAGCTGGGGAAGGGGCTGCAGGCCGGAGCCGAGGCTGCCCCTGAGGAGAGGACATCATGTGATTTGAGGAATGTGTTTGGCTTACTAGGTTGGTCTTAACATAGAGGTAGGGCAACAATTAAGGGAACTTACTTGTTACTTTTATGTAGTGTTTTATTAACCAGCTCCAGCTATTGGGGCGACTTGGGAGTCTATCGTCCTGGATGGGAAGCACAGGGTTCCTATAGCCTGACTCATAGATAGAAAGCTTCCTGGGCAGGTGGCAGGGAGGAGGGCTTGCTATCTGGCCTGTGCCATGCTGGGAGATGGCTTGGTTTCCTGGGTAGGCTGTATGGTGGGGTCAGAGCTTTTTTTTTTTTTTTTTCTAGTTTTTGGAGACAGGATATTGTTCTGTGGTTCAGGCTGACCTCGAACTCACTATGTAGCTCAGGTTGGCCTCAAACTCGTGGCAGTTTTCCTGTCTCCTATCTCGACCTCCTCAGTGCTAGGCTTGTACGTGTGCACCGCCACATCCAGCTTGGGGCTCCGTTTTTATCTATGGCCTGGCCATGGCCCACTCGGATGTCCAGGGTCCCACAGTTGAAAATTCTCACCCTCAGCACGAGGGGTACCAGAGAGCGTGGCACCTGGGCATGGTGGGAGACTGAACAGAGCTTCAGATGTCTGCAAGCAGCCCGGCGTGTCCGGGCCTCCTGCCAGCCAGTTACAGATGCGCGCACAAGCTGCAGGGGCGGCCCTCGTGCCGCTCCCCCCGAGCCTACGTTCTCATCCTCTCTCCAGGGCACTTTCTCCTAATAGAGTTTTACTTTTAAACATCTTTTCTTGATCATCTCCTGGTTTTCTGCAGGGAAACCGGCAAGCCCAGGGGTGCATGGTGGACAGGCTGTGGCAAGAGGCCCGCAGAAGGGACTGGGCTTAGCGGTATTCACTGTGGTAGCGAGGCTCTGTGCTCTGAGCAGTGTGCTAATTTCCGTGCGTTTGATGAGGAGGACCAGCTCATTGTGAGCATTAGGTCAGCAGTGCAGAGCCCCAGGGTGGAGCTTCTGCAGCAGCAGCAGCAACAACATCGTTTGGCGGGGTGTGTGGTGTCTGCTTTTGCTCCTGATTTGAAAGTGAAGACCGCAGCTCAACGCACTGTGGGTCTCGCCTTCGTTTTGTAAATGGAAATGGAAGGAGCCTGCAGCATAAAATAAGGAACTTGACCCTCTTGTGTTCCTGCCTGTCAGAGTTCCAAGTCCACACGGCCTCCGGGCTGGGCACACTGCAGCTTGTCTTCGGCTCACTGGCCGAAGTTCCCACAAAAGGATCCTTTCAGCGTCTGCCTAATTGCGAAAGGGCCCTGATGGCTCTGGGAAGTGAACCAGAAGGCGCGCCAAAGCCTGCGAAGTGGGGCTGGCCTGGGACCTGTGGAGCCTGCAGCAGCTGGCTCACCCCACACCCGCCCAGCTGGGAAGCTGGCAATGCTCACTTGCCCCGCAACGATGTTCTCTCCTCGGCATCTGATAAAATGCCTCTCCCATACCGTATGCCCCCAGCATGTTTTTGTCAAGAATGTGGTGCTAAGGGTGTTGTGCAGAACCTCACCATGCCACCTCGGTAATCACATGGGGCCGGGGTCCATGTGAGAGCTCAGGGCCAACTCTGAGTGGGACCTGGCCATGTGTGTGAATGCTGCTGCTCACGTGTGGATGCGAGACCACAGGTACCACCGCACCTCCGCGCCGTACACTGCTCAGCTGTGCAAAAGGAAGGCCTGGGGTTCTGTGGCGAGTGCTTGTGCAGCACGGGAGGGGTGTCAGTGCACATGCTTCGTAGGTGTGTATGTGTGTGTAGTGTCGGGAGCTCTGGTGTCCCGCTCTGAGCCTTACTGACTGAGATTGCAGCCAAAGTCAAGCACAGCGTGTAGACTCCACCTTCCAGGAAGCTGGCACTGCCTAGGCATCAGGGTTTTGATGTTTGGAGCAACTGATTTAACTACAAGGCCAGACACTATCCCATGTGCTGTGATACATCTTTTTCCCATGGTGATTTAATGGGTCTTCAACCCAGAGTAATGTTGATAAACATCTGGCCACTTGGTACAGGCTGCACAATACCTCGTGTCTCTCAGCAGGAAAAGCCCGGCGCAGGAAGAATGACGTCGGCACCACCAGCTGGGTCCCCGAGGATGGGACCTGCTGTGAAGGTGAGGGCACCACCCACTCTCTCTGTAAGGAAGCACCGTGTGTTCAGGACTTGGCCCCAGTTTTAGGCAGTACTGGGTATTGAACCCGTGGCCTGGAGCCCCTCAGCTGTTTGTTAGGCGTCCGCCCAGGGACAGAGCTGCTGCCCAGTTTAAGCCCTGAAGGCCCAGGGACTGGTCCAGCTGCCTGGCTCCTTGCAAGCTTCTCACACCCACGCATCTGTGGGCTGCAGCCTGGTGCTTCTGCCGAACCCAGACCCAAACTCTTGTCTCCTTCCTTCTCCAATCGTTTTCTCCTTGGCGTGTTGTGGGAAGCTGTCTCTGCTCCCGAAGCGTCACATGCTCAACATGCTCAACATGCTCAGTGTGCACATTCTCCCGGCAAGAACCTCGCCTTCCGCTCGCTGCTCACAGCAATGCCAACAGCACGCTGGGCCATGGTGACATGGGTGTGGTTTCCTTTGCCAAAGTGCCCATGCCCATGATGTCACCTTGCTTGTGGATTCACGTGTGCATGGCCAAGGAGCCGCCTCGGATTTGCTAAAGGCTGAGAGCACCATGTCAGCCTCCTCTCCTCCTTCCTTTGGCAAATTACTGGAACTGCAAGGTGGCAGCTCTGTCCTGAGGCGCCAGGCTCTGGAACAGAGCCCGCAGCTGCAGCCCACATGGCCGTGCAGGCTATCACCAGTGGGAGGAGCCAGCTGTGGCGCTTGCCAGGAGGCCTGAGGCCCGGCCAGGTGGGAGACACTGCAGCTGCTGTGGCTGTGCCCAGGCTTGGTTGCTGCACTTGTGAAGGGGAGAGAGCTCGGCTCCCCCACGTCTGGAGCAGGGGACTCAGCCGCACCTACACTTCTGGCCATGGTTGGCTTCCCTGTCTGTGCTTGGGGTCACTCAACCTGGCTACAGAGGACTCATGCTTGGTGGGGACAGAGATAGCTGGCCAGTGGCAGTCATTGAGGGAAGCCTTAGTGGGGCCAGGCAGCAGTGCCACAGGGCTTCAGGACAGGAGGACACAGTCCTCTCTCTCCCTCTCTCTGCCCCCATCTGGCATTGAAGCACTTTTGCATACAGCTGTGTGCTCCATGTAACCAGCATCTTGGGGAGCAGGGACTTAGCAACCTCTTTTAAAAAAGTGTTTTAAATGTCATTAAATAACTGTACTTTGTTTTAATAAAACATAAGTAAATCTGAAGCATTTATTAAGGATGCTTTCACCTTCTGACCCTGACACTTTGGAGGAACCAGAGGCCAGGCCTGCAGATGCCTGCCCAGCGACCAAAAGGACACAGCTTGGCATCTCAGTCACTGGGCCATGTCAGGAGGTCATTGGTTGCAGCGGTGTCTGTGGCCTCCACTACTGGGCTGAGAGCTGGGCCAGGCTGGGGGAGTGTGGCCCTGGGTTTGGACTGTGTATCCTTGTGTCACATTCCTGTAGACCCTGGGGTCCAGCTGGGGCCACTGCCTGGCTTGGCTCAGCAGGGACAGGACCGCAGCCGTGGGAGTGGGAGGAGCAACTGGAGGGCCCAGTAGGCAGTCAGGTGAGGATGCACCCAGGCGGCGAGCCTTTCGGACAAGCCATCACCTGCCTTCAGAGCCATCCTGAGTCTAGAGAAAAGTTAACAGAGGACATGGCAGGGCCCAGGGAGCCGTGACTGGTCCTCCTGGATGCGCTGACCCTGCCTGGGATGCACATTCAGCTCACAAGCTGCTTATTCTGGCTCCTCCTGTGCCTGTGGCTGCTCCTTCTGGGCCAGGCAGGCTGGATGGTGCTGAGAGCCAGCAGGTGTGAGGAAGGGAGGCTGCTCTCAGCACCAGGGAAGCAGGTGGGCATCAGCTGGCATAATGGAGAGTGGGACCACCTGGAGGGGGCCCTGGGAGGATAGGGAGCTCTGCCTGGTGCCCTCTCCTTTGTGTTCCTGGAATCCCATCCTCTGCTCCAGACCAGGATGTGGGGAAGGAAGCTTCTTCCATGGCCAGAAGCACGGGTTGTTTGAGGGCAGGGAGGATGCGCCCACGGCTGGGTATTGAAGATGCCGCCGCCTCTCAGCCTTCAAGCTGTGCAGCGCAAACCTTGATTAAGCAGCATCTGAGAACCCTAAAATCGCTTGGCGTCTCTGCCCCCCTCTTATACCCTTCTCATTTATTGCCTTTCGCTCTGGGTAGATTCCGGCTGCGCTCCACAGGCTGGCCTGTTAGTCATGCAATGAGTGTCCATCCAGAAACTGGTGATACAAGGTTTATTTGCTGTCAAGTTACCCAACCCAACCCTACCCTAGCAAGATAGGGTCCTGAGAAAAAAGTAACTAAAGTAAGGGTGGGGGATGTAGCCCAGTGGCCCAGTGCCTGCCTGGCAAGCTCAAGATCGTGAGTTTAGCTCCCACTACCAAAAATAAAAACAAAAACTAACTAACTAATTTCAGGATTGGCATGGACATCCAGCTGCCTTTTACGATGCCCAGTTCCAGGCTGCCTGCAGCAATATCTATAAGTCTTGGTTGTCCTGACACGGCAGGCACCTTGGGTGCCAGGAAAAGCAAAGCCACACGGAGCACCCCAGGAAGGGCTCACCGACCCCTCACTTCACCCACACTCATCCCACCATCCTCGCCACTTTCTGCGGCAGCTCTGGAGTCCTCTTTCCTGAGGGTCACACGGTGCCAGGCCTGGTGAATAAAGTGGGGGAGAACACAGTGTCCTGCTTTTACCAGCTGCCTTTCTGCTGGGGGGTGCTGGGCAGCAGCAGGCACCGTATTTTTGATCACACTTCATGAAGACATCAGGAAAGAGGACTGCAGAAAGCAGCAAGGACGATGGGATGAGGGCGTTCTAGTGAGGGGGAGGCTTCTGAGGGCTGTATCTCTTACTGTAGTAACTGCTGAAACATCCCTATAGACTTCAATCACACCTTGTAATCCTCTGGTCTGACGTACGTTCCCACACCAGCAGGAGTCTGCTGCACGCTGACAGAGAAGCCTGTGCAGAGCTGAGTCCCAGAGCTCCGGGTCCTCGTCACCAGGCCCTGGGAATCAGGGACCTCACCCTGCACAAAAGACCTTGTGAGTGCCACTGAGGAGGAGACAGGGGCCCCAATAATCCAGTTGCCTGACGTCATTGATAGGGTGACATCTTGAAAGGCAGGCGGGAGACAGAGTCAGGGAAAGCTGTGGGTGGAGAAGCTGAGGTCAAGGAGCAGATGCCGGCTATGGCTCTGAGGGAGAGGGGACCTCAGCTAGGGGACGGGTGGCTCCTGACCCTGGGAAAGCGGGGAGCATCTCTCCCAGGTGTCGCCAAGAAAAGCAGTCCTGCTAGACTCATCTCTCCCCACGGAGTTTGGCGTTGGACCTGTGCCCTCTGGAGCTGTAAGAGGGTCCGTTTGTGTTGTTTGTTCTGCTCAGGGGCCTTAGTGAGCTGCAGCTGCAGCTGGAAACAGCCCAGATCGCCACGAACCCCCAGGAAAGCCTGAGAAGGGAGACCTCAGGGCAGTGGGTAGGAAAACTCTCATGACAAGCACTACTTTCCAGAAGAGCCAAATGAAGACCAGTAACTTTCGGCAGTGTCCTAACCAACAGCTTGCAGAAAGGTCTCCTAGCAGACATGGTGGCCTCCGCCCACACCCTTGACACCCATGTTTATTTGGCCACTCGAGAGAGCAAGAGGACCGTCTTCGGCCTGCAGTGAGGACATTTCAACACCACCACATCTGGGCGGCTGCAGAGTGAGCTCATCCCAGGCGGTCCTGAGACCAGGGGTGCTGGCAGTGGTGGGGTCAGCGTGTTCACCACCTGTCTCCACTGGGGCTCTGGGGTCCCCAGAAAAGGAAAACAAAAATGGGCAAGAGGGATCCCAGACCCCTGACATCTGGGGCCATTGCTGTACTGTGAACCTCAGAAGAAGTGGTGCCTGCCTCCCCCACCCGTCCTGGGCTCCAGACTCTCACAGCTGTGGTCCCATCAGCATCAAACAAGCAGACAAGGCCCTTTCTCTCCCCTCTGGACTGCAGAATCCCTGGAATGTGGCTCTTCCACTTAATGTCGCCATCCCAGGCTCCTCTTACAAGAACAAAAACAAAAACAAACGCAAACATGGATCAATGAAATTAATTCATGATGCCCTAAAACAGAGCCCAGAGTCCCCACCCACGGGCTGCTAAGAAAGGAAATGTTTCCAGAGCAGGCCTGACAGGATGTGATCCCTCTGAAAGTCCTCCTGTCCGGGCAAGGGCAGAGCACAGTCCCAGCTAGCCCTTGGGAAGAACAGCCCCTAGGCCAGCCTCAGTTTCCCTGAGAGCCCATCATGGCATGGCCTCCTCCTTGTCCTTGTCCTCTCCCTTCCCTATGAGCATGCCTGTCCTATCGGACCAGGGCCGCCTGACCCACAGTGGCCTCCCCTTAGCCCAACTGCATCTGCACAGCGCTGCTTTGGGATAAAGTCACAGTCACAGGGACCAGCTTACCGCTTCAGCCTATCTTTTGGGGACAACCTCAGCCCAGCTCTATCTCCTGTCTTATCCCTGGGTCCCTTCCATGTCCCTGTCCTGCCCTGTGGGCAGCTCATGCTCCAGAGGTGCAGAGAGGGCTTTTCTGGACACTGTCCTCCCAGGAGTAGAGAGCCTGTTCAGCCTGGATCCTACCTTGGTTTCTTCCTTTGCTGCAGCTCATCCTCGAGGGGCATCCTAAGGAAGGACACACAGTGTATGTTGTAGTCAGGGTGGGCAAGGCAATAGATTTAATACAGGGCATAAAAGTTATAGGATTATTTCATAATGTTCACCCAAAGAGTCCAATACAAAAGAGTACAGGAGATCTGTCCACATACTAGAGACCCAAAGAATCCAGCTGAGGGCCTGGATCCCACGGCAATGTCCTGCATGGGTCCAGCTGCAGACCTAGAGCCCATGGCAATGTCTCATGTAAATCTATGTCAAGGATCTGCACTGGGAAGGCCCAAAGGTCAGTGGTGGAAACTAGAAAGTCTGTGGCAGTGGGATGAAGGATCTGTGCCAGCAGCTGAGGGGTCTGCACTGGAGCCAGGAAGCGATGCTCAAAGTAAGGACCAGAGCTCTGCCGAAGAGAACTGCAGTCAACCTCAGCGATGGTGAGGACCCGGGCTCCTCCGACAGTGAGAACAGCTGAGTTCACATCAGGAAAACCTGGGTAACAAGCTTCTCCAGGAGATTCAACAGCACACCATCTTCCCCTCCAGTTCTCCTTTTATGCTGTTGGTAACAGTCCTCAGGTGGGCCCTCCACACCCAGCACCACCTGACTCACTTCAGCCAGATGTTACAAGTTGACCACTAGTTAACCCACCACAGTGCACATTTCCTAAGCTCTGTGGGCCTAGAACCATCTTCATTGCCTGCATGTGTGGTGGGTAGTTGGGCTGGGGATAAAAACACTCAGAAAAACAACTTGTGTTGGTGGGAAGGAGGCTGTGGAGGCTGTGGTGCCAGTCACTCTTGCACCTTGAAGTGACATGCATTTTATTTCTCAGAAATTTTGTAGAGGTGTAGGGATATAGCTCAGTGGCACAGCGCCTGCCTGGAAAGCACAAGGTCCAAAGTTCAATTCCTGGTACAAAAAAAAAAATGTAGAATCTTCTTGCTTTCCCCTGATATTCTGACATTCACAGAGCTGTATCCAGTGGATTTAAAATTTATTATTTTTCATTGTCATGGATCCTTTCAACTGGAGTCCCTTACTTACAGTCCTGTCCCTCCCCTTGGAGAAATTCTGTTAGATCTTCAATGTCCTCTAAGCATTCGTTAGCTTTTCATTACCATAATGAGGTTCCCGGGGCAGGATAACTTGTAAAGAAAGGAGGTTTGTTTGGTCTCCTGGTTCTGAAGGCCCAAGGGCAAGAGGTCACATCTAACAATGGTTTCTTGCCAGCAGTTTCAAGGTGACAAAAGCCATCCTGTGGTGAAAGGCAGAGAGAGCCTCATGCCTGTGTGTGTGTGTGTGTGTGTGTGTCCTCTGTCACAGAGCCTTTAGGGCCCCATGGGGCCTCCACCCTGGTGACATACGTCATCTCATCACCTCTCCAACACCCCGTAAGTACTACACTCCAGCTGAGTTTCCGCCCCTCACTGTTTGGTTATGGGGCTTCATTCTCAGCACAGGCCGCCCAGCAGACTCACCCTGTGTCCAACCACAGTACTCTGCAGCCTCTTTCCCAGCCTCTTGTTAGAATTATTACCAGGCACACACCAACACCCACTGGAGCCTCTGTCTCCTTCCCTTCTCTCTTACTTTCTGCATCTTCCTCATCTGTTGTCAGACAGACATCCTGATCTTTACCTCCAACCCTGTCTGCTGTATCTCAACATCAATGGCCTGTCACCCTGATGGAGACCACTGCGAAGTGGCTCTGAGCAGGGTTTAATATTAACCAGTCGGCTTTCCTTGTTTACTTGTGAGCCTGTCCAAGGCCTAGGTCCCTTGTCTAAGGCCATAGCTGAGGATGTCTGGCTCCAAGTCAAATTAACTAAAAGGAGACTGTAGCTGCGGGCTCCACACTCCTACAACAAATGCCAGCCTGGAGATAACATAGTCTCCGAATTAGCATCCTTTACTACCTGGGGAAGTCTTTGAACTGTGTCCCAAGATCCTGTTCAGATTCCGGAGTTTTCTTCAGTATCTCTCTCCTTTGCTTGAAAACCAAATAAATACAGGCTGCCCAGAGAAGTTGTCTCAGCCCTCAGAGAATCTTGAATTCTGCTAACGGGTTTTGATCCTCCAGGAGCCCTAAAAGCCTGCCACTTGACTATTTTATTTAAGCCTTCTCCATCCATCATTTGGGAGATTGCGGGCCTGATCAGTCTGAACTAACTAAGGGATATTGTTAACCTGTTATTACCCATTCCTGGCTTTGTGTCCTGTCCTGTTTATGGAGCAGCTGCACATCTGAGGACATTACCATGGGCTCCGCTGGGCAAGTTCTTCTTCCTCCCTCAAGCTGTCTATCTCCTCCAGGGTCGTTATTTCCCTCCATGTCTGGGTCTCACACAGTCACAGTAAGGTCCTCTGGGACTTGCTTTCATCATGTCCAGGCTGGTGGGTAGGGAGGGGACTCCAGATTCCAGAACGTGGGGGGCTTTACTCATAGCACTGCCATGGGCTACATGATCCCCAGACTCATCCCCTGGCACCCTCACTCAGGGGACCACGTTGGGAGGTGGCAGGTGACAAGAGCCACCTCGCGGTTAGAACAGTGCCAGTGTACATGCCGAGTGGGTGGGGACCTGCTGCAGAGGGTGGGGCCACTTCTGTTTGCTGTCTGGGAGCCATAGACACAGCCTGATCTCTCCACAGGTCAAGGGTGCGGACTTGGAATGTGCTTCCCGGGAAAGCAGTCCCCGGGGCCCCGGGGATTGGGACGCTCTGAGCTGACCTGTGCACTGCCTGGAAAGATCCCCATGTCTGGGCCTCCAGGACCCCCAGATATCTGCAGGGCCCGGTCAGCATCAGCTGAGGGGTCCAGGGTGGGGAGAGTGAAGGTGCCCTGAGCCCACCCTGCCTATGGGTGCCACCGTGGGGGGCAGGGGTTGGAGGCCGGACCTCCGAGACCAGGTTGGGGTTGAAGACAACTGCTGCCCACTGAGGCAGAGCCGTTGGCCCTGCTGCCCCACTCTCCCGTGGGAGACAGCAGAGGCCAAGGGCTGCCTCCGGGGGTCCAGCACACACAGCCCTGAGGGTGGAGGAGCCCCTGCTGCTCGTCTGCAGCCAGCTGTGGCTGCCCCTCTCCTCCCTCCCTGCCCACACCACGCCCACTTCTGACCTCTGCCAGTCCAGGGTCAACTGTGGGGCCTCATTTCTGGAAGCCGGGTCGCTTACCCTGGCCTTCTTGTTCCATCAGACGAGGAAGGGTCCTGTGCCTGACCCTTGGCACCTCAGGCTAGGAGACCAGGGCAGGGAGGGGAGGCTCCTCTCGGCCCTTGCACTGGGGACAGAGATGGCTGCACAAGGGCGCAGGGCGCAAGGACCAAGTCCTGGCAGGTGCAGGGCGTCATGGTCACGAGTACCGTGGAGATGGCTGGGTGCCATAGAGGACGCCCTGGGTCCTGAGTGGACGCCCTGGATCCCAGGAGGCACCAGCCACGGAAAAGCCACTTACCGCCTGGTCGGCAGTAGTTTCTGCTTTGCTTCCCTGCTGTGAACATGCTCTGTCTCCTACTTAAAAAGCAAGAGATTGAAGTCCTCACCACGCATTCCCTTTCCATCCAGGTGACAATCACGATTTCTTAAGGTTGTTTCTTTTTGATTATTAACATGAGTAATTTAGCAACCAGGTATGGTAGCACGTGACCGTAATGCCGGTGCTGGGAGGTTGAGGCAGGAGGATCACTGTGAGGTCAAGGCCAGCCCAGACTAGGTAGCAAGAACTTGTCTCAAAAAACTGAAACCAAACCAAAACAAAAAGAATGAGTAATTTGGAGATTATAAAATAGAAACCTTTGGGTGCAAAATCAGTGTCCTGGTGCTAACCCAAGCACCAGCTGGATCTAAATACTTGTGATTTAAGGAGATACACAGATGTGCTCGTCATCGGGAAGAGCACCCAGACTGAGAGGGCACGGTCCCCTGAGCAGGCTGCTTCTGGTCTGGGAGGCCCGGATGTAAGGCCTGAGGAGGAGACACACATGGGTGAGCTCAGGAAGTGGGGGTGACAGGCGCATCCGGGGTGTCAGGCAGCAGATGAGCTCCATAGCCACGTGCTCACTAGGTGCACCCTGCCCTAGCCAGGGACCCTGGCCAGGCCCCCGCCCTCCGCCCTCAACCCCCCTTGCTGTCTCTCCACCCCTGCTCCCTCCAGCCCTGCTGTGGGAATCTGTGATGGCACTGGTCATGGTGGTCTGGGGGCCAAGTGGTGTCCAGGCTCAGAATGGTGCTGTGGGCCTCACAGAGTGTTCAGAATCCAGCTGTCCCCTGCCTGGAGTCTGGCTGTGTCCTAGGAACTCACTGCCTTTTCTTACCCCTGCAGCAGGCCTGGCCATTCCCTGTTCACGGGGCACGCAGGTCACCGGGGGCAGGGAACAGGTCCCTCAGTTAGATTTCTGCCCCTAGAGCCCATCCCAGTGTCCTGGCAGAAAGGAATGAGCCACCGGAACAGCTGGCAGTGTCTGCATGGCCCCAGCCCTGAGGGGAGGTGGCCCCCACAGCACGTGCAGGTGGCTGCTCAAGCGTCACTACTGTGGCATTTCTGTCTCCTCCCGAGCGCGACCACACACCTGTACTGCATGGGTGGAGTAGGGGCAGGGAGAGGG
Source organism: Dinomys branickii (assembly GCA_004027595.1). Lineage (NCBI taxonomy): Eukaryota > Metazoa > Chordata > Mammalia > Rodentia > Dinomyidae > Dinomys > Dinomys branickii. Next base: position 105,199 of record PVLD010002866.1, read on the forward strand.
GCTCTGTCACCTCCAGGGCAGGGAAGGCCTCAGGTGAAGGTCAGCAAGAGATACAGCCGCACTCAGCAAGGAACCTGGGTGCAGGGATGTCTGTCTCTCACTTGCCTGTGAGTGCCTTCATTCACCCATGCGTTATTTCACACATGTGTTCATTCATCCATGTGTTCACCTGTGCAGTCATTCACCCATGCAGTCATCCGCCCATGCTTTCATTCATGAGTTCATTCATCCATACGTTCGTTCACCCATATGTCCATTCGCCTCTCCATCCACGCATTCATTCATCCATGCATTCATTCATTCACTATCCATTCATTCATAGGTGTTTGTACATCTGTGTGTTCATTCATCCATGCATTCATTCATGCAGCTGTCACTCACACTGTCAAACCTCAGGGAGACGGAGACTATGCACACATACAGTAGCCACTGCTGGTGGCACAGCTGGCGCCCCACCCTCCGGGGGTAGATGGCTCCTGCTCTGGGTCCAGGAAGTTGACTGTCCAGACCATAGCTTCTGCCTCCAGGGGATTTTGAGCCCAGAGGATCCTGAGGGAAAGTTCCGGCATTCCTGGTTGTATCTACAGCATCCACATCTGCACCCACTTGGTCCCCCTGTGTCCCTCTTCTGTCCCCTAGAACAGCTGTTTTCAGACCCACCAGCCCATGTCCCTCTTCCTGCCCTGTCTTTCAAGGGTGCTCGTGTTGCCCCTGAGGCATCAGGACAAAGCACAGAGGATACAGTGTTTGTGCCCACAGCTGGGGGGTGCGGGCCCTGGCTCAGCTTCACAGCTATGAGTGTCTTGAGGGCTACAGCTTGGGCGCAACTCTGGGGCCTGGCTGGCAGAGGCCATGGGGTCTTGTCAGTCACTTTTGTCTCTGGTGTGGGAGGCTGGAGCCCTGGGGAAGGTTTGTTGGATGGGGTTTCTAAGGAGCTCGAGGCTAGTGGGAGCAGAGTGGAGATGGGAGGACAGGGTGTCCCAGGGCAGGTGAGTGCATGCTGGAAGGCCAGGGAAGGTGGAGGGAGGGTGCAGTGGTCATTGGCCAGCATTGCAATCTTGAGAGATGGGCCTTATCCTGCCAAGGGCTGGGGCCAGGGTGTGGTGGGGAGGAGACTGAGCTAAGGACGAGGCAGGGCGAGGTGGGCCTGGCTGGGCAGAGGTGGGTGAGGAGGACCTCATCCCTAGGGGTGCTCATGAGAGAAAGAAAACAGGGAAGGGGTTAGGACCCTCAAGATGGGGCTCTGTGGTAGAAGTGGTGGTTGGCAGATGCCCACCTGTGTGGGTGCTGCCCACGTGACCACTTAAACATGGTGGGTCCTTTCAGGGCTGAGTTGAATCCCTCAGATGCAGCAGATTCACCTCCGGGGTTGGACCTTTCACTGCCAAGAACCTGAGACCTCCCATGACCACTCAGGGCTGGCCAGGCCAGGGACCGCTGCCCCCGGCACACTGGCACCCCAGCTAGCACCCTGCCAGGACATACATCCACACAGCAGTGGGGGCACAGGGGTCTGAGGGGACACAGCTCTGGGTGGGTGGCAGAGCCATAGAGTTGTCAGCCACAGCATGAGTGAGGTCCACTCTTAGGAGTGGGCATGGGTTGAGGACCAAGAAAACCACAAAAGACCGATCCAGACCCAGGCAGAGGGAAAAACCAGCGCTCACTGGAAGTAGCCAGGTGTAGGGCACACGCTATCTGTTTAATATTTATTTTTATCTGTTTGTTTGGGGTTTGTTTTGAGACAAAGTCTCACAGTGCAGTCCAGGGTAGCCTTGCCTCAGGCTCCTGAATTCTGGGATACACCATGACCAGGTGTTTGTTTTTGTGATGCTGGGGAGTGAGCCCAGGGCCTTCTTATTGGGATACATCCTCAGCTTTTTCTATTTGTTATTTTGAAATAGGGTCTTGCTAAGTTGCCCAGGCAGGACTTGAACTGGAATCCTCCTGCCTCAGCCTCCCAAAGTGCTGGGACTACTGGTGTGCACCATCATGCCATCACTTTAAAGTAACTGCTGCATCTCAGGAAAAGACCCTGTGCTATCTAGGGCATGGTGGATAGGGTGGCGCAGTAAACTTCAGCCCAGGTGTGTCAGCTCCCTGAGCCACCCGGCACTGGGAGGCCAGGCCACCCCTCTGAGAGCCACCTGGTGACACAGCAGTGTCTTCGCCTCTTCCAGAGCCCTGAACAGGGACAGCGCATGGGTTATGTGGCTCCCACGGGGTTGGACCCACACCTCTCGACACCCGCACCCCTGGGGGAGGGCAGAGCAACCCTGGGGACACTTGCTGATTGACTGACCCATGGATTGAATGCTAAGTGACTGACTGCACAGGCTGAGCACCGGGCGGGGAGGGACAGGGATGGATGACAACGGGACGTGCTCAGGGTTCAGGCAGCATGAGGACCCCTCTGGGGCTCAGCCGAGAGCGCTAACCGTACAGACCCTTAAAAGTGGGACGGAGGGAGATTCTGTCATGTGAGCTGCTTGCATGTGAGTACAGGGTTTCCACATCTAGGGCTGTCAGTGGGGGCTCCGGGGGTGACCTGCAAGACTGGATGGCATGTGAGGGCGTGCAAGGTGGGCCTTTGGAAAATACTCAATAGTAATCTTTAGAAGGACACTAAGGGCCAGGATATCGCTCAGTGGCACAGTGTAGGCATTAAGGTACGTGCCTGTACCTCCAGCTACCTGGGAGGCTGAGGCAGGAGAATTGCTGTGAGTGTAAGGGCAGCATGAACTATATAGTGAGACTTTGTCTTCAAACACCAAAATAATAAATAAATAAGGAAATAAAGCTCCCAGGTGGTTCCAGCGAGACCTGCACTGCACATCCTCCAGGTAACCCACGGGTGTTTGGGATACAGCAACAGGAGGGCGCACAGGGCCCCTGGGCTGTGGTGTGGAGAGGGTGCGCCCCTGGGCTCACAGGCAGTGAGGCGCTAGCTGCCCACCAGATGGTATATGAGGAGCCACAGATGCCTGCACAGGAGTGGCTGCCCGGGTTGGAAGGAGGCGCTGTGCAAAGCTGTGGGGTGGGCACTTCGAACAACAGAGGCTGGGTACCTGGCAGGAGTCAGCTGGAAGGTGCCCAGGCTCCCCCTCCTGCCCCACTGCCCCAGCAGAGCCCAGCCTGAGGGCAGGCAATGCAATGGGGACACGTGGTGGGTGCCACACCTTGTGCCCTTCTGCTGGGCAGTGCCACCTTTGTGTGCCCAAGTCGAAAGGGGCTGTGCTCGGCTCTGGGGCTGAGGGCCTTTCCAAAGTCAGTGCAGTTAGAAGCCGGCCTATGAGTGGCTTCGCTGCACCCATTGGAGCCACGGGCTCTACTGGAGCCAGTGCCCATGGGGCGGTGCACTTGGCAGGACACAGCCTGGAGGGACCCAGAGAATACACAGCCTCACTGACACCACGGGGTGTGGTGCATGGCCCCGAACTGGGAGTGTGGCTGGACATTCTAGTCAGGTGGCAGCCCCCACGGGAAGTCCAAGGTCACTGTCTTCGCCTCTCACCTGACACGGCGTCGGGGCCTCGTCTGCCCTCTGCAGCACCCAGGAATAGGGTATGCAGGAGCTCACACGTACCCTTCACCCCGGGCCAATCATTGCCTGAGCTCCACGTGCCGTCCGAGGTGCTGCATCCCAGCTGGTGATGGACACCACTGGCCCCAGCCCCACAAGGGGTTCTCCAGGGGCCTCTGGCCGCAGAGTCAGTCTGTCTCAGCATAGTCCCGCAGAGGAGGGGACCCAGGATGGCTCTGTAGCCTAGCTGCCTGGAGGCGGTGGTGGCACTTGCCTACACCTCCGGCGGGGTCACCTTCCACCCAGCCTCCCGAGGCCCTCTGAGCAGCCAGACAGGCACTGCTCACCTCTTCACCGAGAAACCTCTCCTTCAGGGATGCCTATGATGCCGGCGCCACTGCCACCAGCCTGAGGCCCTGCCTGTGCAGTGAGTGGTCCTCGAGTCTTGGTGGCCCAGGCTGGGTCCTTCCTGTGCAATGGATGGTCCTCGGGCCTTGGTGGCCCACACAGCTCTCCGTGGGTTGCAGACCCAGCGTCAGGGCTCCATTGGAAGATCTTTCCCACACGGCTCCCGGGGCCACGGCAGTGTCACTTCCCCTTTCAGGGCTGAGGGCAGACAGGAAGTCAGGGCTGACTCTAGCTAAATGTCTGCAGGGCTGACAGCCGCTCTCCCCAGTGGTGTAGGCTGATGGCCCTCAAGGACTCCTTGGTCCCCTAAACGCCCGTGACGCTTAAGGCTGGAGGCAGAACAGCTACCATGACCTGTGGGGCTTGGGCTGGCGATGCCCTGAGCCCGGACCCTGCTGTGGTAGCACAGCCCACGCTGTGCACGCAGCTGAGTGGACAGGCCTAGCTGTTCCCAGGAGAGGGACCACACAGCCAGCCACAGCTGGAGCAGTCCCAAGCAAACACCTCATGGACACCACACTCACTGAGCCGGAGCTTTCACCTGATTCTTTACAGTGGGAGAAGGCCCAGGCCGAGTCCTCCCAGAGTGTGGCAGCCCCTTGTGCCCCAGCCCGGGCTCCACCCACCCGGGGCTCCTGCCATCATCGGTGTTCCCTCCACGGTGCTCTCGGCTGCATCCTGGACCCTTGCTCTGCTGAGACCTCATGGTGTAGCAGAGGCTGCAGGATTCCGATGACGTTGGGTCACCCCCGGCTGAGTCTGTGCAGCGACTGTGCAGAAAGCACGGGGCGGTTTCCGGTCTGCCCCAGCCGGTGCGCCCCCTTTGCGCTTCCTCCCGGATCCTTGGGGAGGAGCACAGCAAACACCGCACTGCTGGCTGCCTTCCTCCAGTTCACGCAGGGACTCGGGAAGTGATTTTCCCATGGACACTGGGTGGTTTCATCAAGCTGGGCAGAGAGGCCAGCCAGTTATCAAAGCAGAGTGTCCTAGGGTCAGGATGGACACCCACGTACAAACCCGGGGTCACCAGGGGCTGGGCTGCTGGGTAGCTGGCCCTATGCAAAGGCCCACAGTGACCCGCTGGTGGGTCTGGAAAGTCCCTCGCAACCTCAGACTCGGCTCAGTGGCTCTGAGAGAACCAGCCTCCACGCGTGAGCAGCAACCAGACTCAGAGCCTGTGGGCCCCGGGGCTGCCAAAGCTGCCACTCTGGCCGTGTGATGTTGCTGGGAGAGCTATGGTCACAGGGTACAGGCTGTGGATGTCCGCCTGTCCAGGCCACAGACACAGGTCCCCTGGCTCAGCGTCCCTGGATGTCACTCAGCCTGAGGTGGACAGGCCCCCAAGCCTGTGTGGCATGTGACTTGCCCGGCTCGGGTATCCCCCCTACACACTGTGTCTCTCATCCAGATCCTGCATACCACCCTTGAGGTGTGGGGTCCTCACTGGACAGCACAGGTGGGGCACAAGGCCCTCCTGGGTGGGGCTTTGCATCACTCAGAGGAGAGGAGTTAAAGTCAAGGCTTGTTTTTAGGAAACAATTTTCAAACTCTTGCTTTAATAAAACCATCTTTTAAATTTTTTTTCTCTCTAAAATCTAACAGATGAGCAGAGTGTGTAGTCCATGCTTGAAATCATAGCATCCTGGATGGTTGAGGCAGGAGGGTCGCATGTTTGAGCCCAACCTGGATAGCTTAGAAGGACCCTACCTCAAAGTTAAAAACAAAAAATGACTGGAGACGTAGCTCAGCGCGAAAGCTCTGGGCTCTACCTCTACTTGCTTGAAATGAAAATAACAGTTCTAGGTAAACCTAACACGTCCCAGGACTGGGAGCCCCAGCGGAGGCCATCTGAGGTGGAGGCAGAGGCTGGAGTGACGTGGCCATTGCCCAGGGCTCCAGGAGTGGAGAGACCCATAGGCACCTCCCAGTGTCCTGGCTTCCAGCAGGCCATGCGTGAGAAGCCTTGCTCAGCACCAGGTGGCTGCAGGTCTTGCAGGGCAGGGACGCAGCAGCCTCATGGGCAGATGCCAGCTGCCCACTTGGCACTCACCAACCGGGCCTGTTCTGTCCCTGGTGGTCAGTGGCTCTCCAGGTTCAGGGAGAGAGCAGGGACTCGCCTGGGCTTGGAGAAATGCGTCTTCCTGTGTCCTCATCCCCTCTCCACAGCCGTCCTGAGGGTGTCGGGCACTCACCCTGGGCAGGAAGTGGCTTTTGGGAAACTGCTCCTCTGTAGAGCCTCCCAACTCCCCAGCTGCCTCTCAGGGCACAGGGACCAGGGGCTTGTGCAGCACCCTTGAAGATGGGACTGCACCCCCAGGCTGGCCTCTGTCCACAGGGGTTGGGGTGGAGAGGATGAGGGGGTCCAGCCCAGCTCCAGGGTGGGGGGATGGGGCGTGTCCATGTGGCAGCACAAGGAGCATGGGAGGGGGGCAGCCAGCAAGTGGCAGGGACCTCCTGGGCCTTCAGGTTAGGGACATGGGGTCTCTGATTGGGATGCCGTGGGGTTGGCTGGTCTAGGGTAAGCAGAGCCTGGCCACTGTCTCCAAGGGCCACGCAAGGCCCGGGCCTTCCCCAGAGAGTGCTGGGCCTCCCAGCGGGGCCGTGTCAGGGGCCCCTCCCAGAGCTGACCCCACCTCTGGTCAGGTGGAGAGGAAGGCCCTTGGTGGTCGATGTGGAACCCACCTGCCCTGGCCCCATCCCTCCCTGCAAGTCTCCTATGTCCCTTCACCCAGGGAGGGCAGGGACGCGGTCCTCAAGGAAGAGCTGGCCACTTGTTGGAGCCCAGTAAGAATCTCCTCATGGGACAGGGGGATTGGAGGGGTGGCCAGGAGGGGGCTCTGGTCCCACTCCAGGGACCCGGGACAGGGAGGGGCTCTTGCAGGTGGTGGACTGTGGATGGGGGTTTTCCGGCGCTGGTGGGGATGTTGGGTGGGTAAGACTGTGGTGCCCTGAATCCTGCACTCCGCTGTAGGCTGGGGGAGTCTTCCAGGTCAAAGCCATTCCTGGACCCACCAGTCACCTTTCTGAAAGGCTGCATTCAGGAGGTCATGACAACCACTGGGGTGCCCCTGGCTGCGGACCGCCCTGACCCCCAGACCACCTTTGGACTCCACTCGGGTCCCCTGGGGCTGCCCAGCTTTCCATGCCTCAGGGCTGGAGTTACCAGGGTGCTGCACATGGGCATAGCTGCCAACTCCCACAACCCCGGCCCACGCCTGGCAGCCCTGGGCCTCCCCATGACTAGCACTGACAGCTCTCAACGCTATTCAACAGTGCCACAAAAAAAACCACAAAAAACAAACAAAAACAAAACAGCGCCACATTTTAATGCTCAGGTGGAAGTTGGGGGTCCCTCTTCACCCACATCCAGAGCCCATCGAGGACTCTGGCAGGAAACCAAGCTCCCCTCCCACAAGTTCCCACCCGCTCCACTTCACCAGTGCGACCCATGCCTGCCCTCCTGCATCTGAGAGGCGTGAGCCTCATGTGCCTGCCCTGGCTGAGTGATGCAGACCTCAGGGCCTCCTGTGGGCAGGGGCGGAGCACCTGTCCGCAGCAGGACCACAGACCTGTGCCCTGGGAGGCCATGCTGCCCTCAGCTGCTCTTGTACACACCCAGCTGCCCTGGCAGCACTTCCCGTGGATAGCAAATTGCTCAGCCCATTCTGTATAGCCACAGTGTGGCCCCCATGGCGTTCTGGGGTCTCCAGAGGGGCTGATGGGCTGAGTTCAGATCTTCACTGTGACCATAGGGGTCTGAGGGACCACTAAGGCTGGCCGGAGATAGTGGTACCCTGGGAGTCCTGCTGGGAGACTCTGAGTGTGGTTTCGGTCCCCAAAGCACATTCTGCTCCCGGGCAGAGGAGCGTTCCCGTCCTCTCCCGATCCAGGTGTAGAGCAGCCTGGTGCATGATGACTTCCTCTGGACTTAGCTCTTGGGCAACGCAAACAAGGTCCAGCTTTCTTCTTGCTAAAGATTGTGCAAGAGAACAAAGCTCAGGGGTCTCCCAGGGCCAGCAGTGTGGGCCGCTTCCTGCATTGGTGCATACTGCCTTACACACACAAGTGTGTGCAGGTTTCCACATGGGAGCCCCAGGACAGAAGGGCAGCCAGCAAGCTCTGCAATTGAGTCCCCTGCAGACAGCACAGAGGTCGGTGTGGAAGAGCGGGTGATCTCACGCCTTGTAAACCTAGCACCCATCCTTCAGCCAAGACATCTGCTGGGCAGGTCTGGTGTGGACAGAGCCTGGTGCCAAATCCAGGTGCCCGTGGGTATCTGTATGGCCCTGAGGGGGGCAGCAGTCCCTTGGGCACTGCGGTCCTGGCTGCTGCCATGCCACACAGGCTTCTCTCTGGGTTAGGCATGTCCTCCTGGGGCGGCCCGTGACCCCCAAGGCCCGCAGCTCTTGTCCTTACAGCACACGTGGGGCCTGCAGCTCGCGGTCCGTCACCACCAGTCCTGGAGGAGTCCATCCTCAAGCTGCGCCTGACGTCCACTGGGCAGCCGCTCACAGATGCCCGCCCATGTCCTGGGTGGTGAGCTCCTGTCAGGCATGGTCTTAAAGAGAAGGAGGGAATGCGAAGCATTGGCGCCTCTTTTCTTTCTTACAGCACCTCGCACACGCTGAGCAAGCGCCTACCATGGAGTCATCCGACCCTGTTCTTCAGGGTCTTTTGGGACTCAGACCAATGGAGACAGCTGCCCGCAGGGCCACTGACTCCAGCTGGACAGCCCAGCTCTGCAGTGTGCACAGGGTCGGGATCCTGTGCCAGAGGAACCGCAGGAAAATTCTGGGGCCATCAGGTGTTCAAGGCCAACCACAGAATTTCCTGAACACTCGAAAAGGGGCCAGAGGCCGCACCTGCACCCCAGGTAAACTCACCTGTGAGCTCGTGCTCCTGAGCCACAACCTGGGCACCTGTGGGATGAACCAGAGCTGTCAGGGCCAAGCAGTGGTGGGCGGTCGCTCTGAGGAGCCCAGGGGTCCCCATCCTCTGCCTGGACAGCATCCTCCCAGCTCGAACTCCAGGCTGGGAGGGGGCGCCCAGGCCACCCTGCCGTGGAGAATGACCTCGGTGACAAACAGAGCATTTAAGGGGCTGTATCCTGGGCTCGGCCTGCCAGTCCGGACAGAGGGGCAGGGGGTTGTGGGCGGTGGGAAGTATTTCTGGGACAGCCAGTATCAGTCATACCATGGAGCCTCAGAGAGCACATGGGAGCGGAGAGGGGACTTCTGTCCCACCCTCCTGCAGCCACAGGGCTCCACGTGATCCTGTTCCCCTGGGTGCTATGAGGGCCAGCACCAGGGAGGGTCAGCACAGTGGCCCAAGCTCAGGGCTTTCCCACCCTCCCCAGAGCGCCCCTCTGAGACCCTGGGTCACACAGACTGACAGCCACATACCCTCTGCTCAGCCGCTTCCACAGACATCAACTGTCCCATCTCCAGACTCAGAATCCACTGCCCCCCTAAACCAGGAGGGTGGGCTTCTTGCCACACCCTTTGGCTCTGCTGCATCTGGAGCTCAGGGCCTATGTGACGTCATGACTCTGAATCAGCTTCCTGGAGGGTTCTGCTACTGGTGCTTGTGCGTGCTAGCACATTCCAGCTAACCCTCAAGTGAAATCAACAGCTTGCCGAGCTGGAGAGTTTACCAGGAGAGACGCTTATACCAGCACAGGAAGTGTGCACACCTATTCACACACTGTCTTGTACACACTTGTGCGCACAGCTGTCTCATACACACCCGTGTAGTTTCTATGGTGACACCCAGACCTTCTGGCCCAGCATAGGGCCCCGACCCCTGCAGCCAGCAGTACGACAGCAAGGATGCTGAAGAAGGCCTTGTTGGTCTCCGTGGGGGGCAGGCCTGGGTGCTCTGTGATCCTGTCTGTGCTTCCTCCAGTGTAGAGCTCTGCAGGGAAGAGGAGGGCAAGAGCTTTTCTCCTTGGTCACAGGTGGGCCCTGTGGGAGTGTTTACCCCAAAGAATCATCTTGTTTCCATTTGTGGGCACCAGGCTGCTTTGAGACACAAAGCCAGCCCTGAACCCAGGGCCCCAAAGGAAAGGGCCTCCCTGGGCTTTTTAATCACGGTGAGATTCATGTAACACACAGTGGACCACTTAAAAGTGACCACTTGGCGGCATGCAGTACCTGTCCAGTGCTATGCAGCAGTCACCGACAGCGAGAAGTGACCACTGGCACTGCTCTCTGGGGCCCTGCTGGGGCCACATCTAACCTGCTTCCTGACCCTGGGGCTCCGCATACTTCCTGTGAAGGGCTCTGCCACCTGGCACCTTGTCCTCAGGGTCTACCCTGAGGTACAGTGTGTCACAGCATTTTTCCTTCTGCTGGAATAGGATCCGTGGTGTGCTGGGCCACACCATGGCTGGCATCCTCGTAGGTGCAAGGAAAGTTCCACTAGTGGTTATTGTGAGCCCACTGCCGTGGATGGTCCACAGACATTTGCTCAAGCCCCTGTCTGAGGACCTGCCAGCTCTCTCCTGCACAGTAGCGGTCCCCTGCTTCCTCCCCACAGTGAGGCATGCACTGCCCAGATGCTCCCACCTTGCGCCTTACTCCGCCCTGCACCATGAACTGCAGCCGCACCCCAGGCCTCTCATCATGGATTCCCACACGCCTCCAACTGTGGCTGGAGACCAATGACCTCATGACCTTGAATGTCCCTTGGTGTTATGCAGAAGCTTTTAAACACTTGCAATGCTGGGCACCAGCCCAGGGGCCAAGGTGTGACTGGGCTGGAGACATGGCCCTTGGAGAACCTTTGGCTTTACCTTTCAGGGCTGCTTGGGCCACTGTGCTGGGAGGTCACGGGGCAGCCCCCACCCTGGTCCACACAGGCACAGAGACCATGAACATGGAATCTTGGGACTAGGCCCTGACTTCAGGGAGGAGGCACTAGGCCTGCAAGGGCCCACACTTGGAGCTGCAGCTCAGCGTGATGCTGTGGCCAGCCTGAGTACTCACGGGCCACCTGCATGTGTGTGGCACCTGGCGCCGTGAGTCTTGAGAGTGGTGCCATGTTCCTGCAGTTGGGGTGGGGACACAAAGCCCCATCCCACCTCTACCTCCAGCCCCTCGTCTCACCCAGAAGCCAGGGACACAGACTTGGAAAAGTCCTGGCAGGCACCCACCCAGGCCCCTCTGCTGCCTGGCTCTGTGGCTTCTCACCCCTCACTGGCTACCCTGCCCTTTGGAGGATGCCTCGGCTCCTCTGCCAGGCAGAGTCTGCGGGTGCAGACAGACTGGGAGATGCGCCTGTGCGAGTGAGGCAGCCCCTGCCCTCGGACTTGGCCCTGGCGTCCCCTCCAGCCGCCTTCCTACCACCATCACCCTGTGCCCGCCTGCCATACCTGCAGGGCCATTGCTGGTGAGGTTCTGCTGCAGCAGCACATTCTCTATGCAGCAGCCCACGCTTGTGCCAGGTGCCCAGGGCACCCTCAGGATGCTGACCACATCATACAGGCCTCGCGCGTTCAAGGACACTGTGTCGTTGTGCAGTGCTCTGTCCAGCACGCTGTTGTCTGTCTTGTTGATCCAGTACACATTGGGCTGCGGGTAGCCATCAGTGGACATGCAGGTGAAGGTGAGTGGCTGGCCCTGGGGGGTGTCACTGCTGTTGACCACAGGCAGGCTGAAGTTAGCTGCAGGGACAGGTGGTGGTGAGTGAGGGTGGGGTCTGGGAGTCCATACTTCTCTGGCAGAAGAGCAGTGGCCATGTGCCCATGCTGATGGAGAGGCTGGGCCAGCGCTGAGCTTATGGCAACCCATGGGCCTGGCCACCCATGCTGCCACCACAACAGGGGGCACTGCTGAGCCAAGGTGGCCAGCTCCTGCCCCTGATCCGGTCTAGAACTCCTCTCCAGGGACAGAGCTGTCACCCACTGAGCTGCATCCTAAGCTCCCAGGCTCCGGTGAGTGTTTCCTAAATTCTGATCTCATTTAGCGTGTTACAGTATCCTCTGACTCATTTTTTTAATGTCTGCAATTTAAAATTTTAAGATTTTTATTAATGCAGTGACTTTGCAATACACAATTACCATATCATCGGGTGTATTTGATACATGGACACAACACATCCTAATTCTCTTTACTTCCCCTCCCTTACTGTTTTTAAGCTGGCCATGAACTCACTATGTAGCCCAAGGCTGGCTCTGAACTCATGGTGAGACTCCTGCCTCAGCCACCCAAGTGCGTGACCACTCCCAGACCTAACTCGTTTTTAAAAATCTAGTCTGAGTTGCAGAGTTTAAAGCAAAGGCAGCAAGTCTTGGGGCTCTGGGCAACCAGGTGCCCTCAGGTTAGGAACTCATACTCTTCCCCTGTTGGTGTCTGGAAAACAGATGCCCCCTCCAGGGGTGAGACTCTGTGGAGGAGGACATGAGCCTGGTTAACTCTGGATGAAGGATTCCTGTGAGTTCTTTCTCCAGGCCTGAGGCTGGATGAACTCAGATCTCCTGTTCCTTTGGTCTTACCTGCAACACGCAGGGTGACCACAGCATTCAAAGCCTGTCTCATGTTCCAGGACTTCCTGAACACCAGGCAGGTGAACTTCTGGGCATCCTGCAGGGTAACATTGTGCAGGTGCAGTGAGAAGTCGCCCCGCTCCATGCTCTGTGGCAACAGGCAGGCCCGGGCCCGGTAGCGGATGTCTGCCAGGGTTGAGGAGTTGTTCTGGGGGATGTGGTAGGCCACCACAGTGGAGTCGCTGGTCTGCCAGTACACGTACACGTCCAGCAGGTCGAAAGACAGCCGTTCGGGGTGCACACAGCTCAGCAAGCAGTCACTGCCCACTGTTGCCCTGACTTCCATTTCTTGGATCTCTGCAAGGATTCCGAGAAGAGATTTTTATTTTCCCAGCCAACTCTTCACCTGTGGAGGCACCCAGGCTTTGGGGTTACAAGACCCCAAGCACAGCCGGGCATGGTGGTGCATGCCTGTCACCCTAGCACTCGGGAGGCTGAAGGTGGAGAGCAGTCTGGGCTACATAGTGAGTTCATTGCCACAAACAAGCAGACTCACATGCAATTCTGAGTCATGAGAGCAGAAAGGAGTATTATGGACACATGCAGGACAGCATGGAAGCTGTGTCCCACAGGGCCAGCGCAACAGTCCAGCTAGGAAGGGCCCTCCCAGGCCACTCTGCACCTTCTCTGCTACTTCTTGGGGTCCTCTGATTACTGCAAACTAAAAAGGACTTAAAACCGCAGGTATGGAAAGAAAACCACTTCTCAACCACATTTATAAGGTTGAGTGCGCTGGCGAGGAAAGGTCAGGGGCCACACACGGGGGCTCCACCCTCAGCACGACCTCTTCTACGCCTCCTTGACACCAACGCCCCTGGCCCCCGGTCCCTGCACAGGGCACATCCCTGCTTTCTGGCTCCTCCCCGGAGGTGGCTTTCAGGACTCCACAGGGCTGATGGCAAAGAGGACAGGGAGGAAGCCCCTGCCTGGAGGAATGACCGTCCAGCCAGCCCAAGCATGACAGACAATAAGAACCAGGTGGTTAGCAGGCAGGTTTGCCTCTGCAGACCAAAGTCTACCCGTGGACCTCTGTCTAGGGGCCTCGAGGTCTTGGAAGAGCCATGGGAAGGCAGGCCAGGGCATCAAGACTTTTGAGGCTCCCCTCCCAGCTGTGTACCCGAACCCCAACCTTACCAGCTTGCAGGCTGCTGAGCAGCAGTAAGAGCAGGCCGGGCCTGGAAAAAAACACCGGAAAGGCAGGTGAGACCGGGCTGCAGGTGTGTTACCTGCTTCCTCCAGGCTGCACTGGCTGCTTCCAGGAAGGAAGTAGTGACGCCCACACAGAACTCGTGGGGACCACACCTCCTGCCCCACATAAACCCTAGAAAAGCAACGACAACAGTGTGACCCTCTGGTGGCCTGGCCTTCTGAGGAATGGATTTCAAGACACTCTGGCCGGGCGTGGTGGCACAAGCCTGTAATCCCAGCACTCAGGAAGTTGAGGCAGGAGGATTGTTGTGAACTCGGGGCCAGCCTGAACTACATAGGGAGACCCTGTCTCAAAAAGACGGAAAAAAAAAAAAAGGGGTACTCTGAAGTCCTAGGAAAACAGCTTTCCCAGCCTGAACACAGTAGGATGAGCTGCAATCCCTCAAGGGTCTCCTTTGCCCTCCTACTGTGCCACCTCCTCTGGCAGCCCTGAGCCTGCTTTGGCTCTTGCAGGGAAACCAGGGTGCTGCCTGCCGGGGACCTAGCGGTGCCCTGACCTTATGTGGGGCACTCACCATCCCTGCCCAGGATGTCGCCCACCCCCAGTCCACCATCCCGGGTTAGGCAGCAAAGGGGCAGCAGGGCCCAGCAGCTGACAGCCAGGAGGACCCCAGACTTTCACCCTAACTTTCCCAGGCACCAGCTTAAGCCCCTTGTTTGTAACCAAGCTGTGGACAGAGGACATCCCCAGTGCCCACGGTGCCCCCTTCAGTGCGCCCTAACAGGTGTGCACATTGGCAAAAATCGACGCCGCACAGCTGTTCTCCCCACCCCCGCGCCCACACCCAGCTGCAACCACTTCCCTAGCTTGGGTCCGCCGGCCGAAGGGGGTGGGAAGGGGGGGACCCAGTGGCGTGGGGTTTGGCAGTGTCACCGGAGGATGGGCACCGCGGGCCTAGAGGCATCACAGCAGCATGGTCACATCCTTCCTTATTCTGGGAAGTCAGCCGCGCCGGGAGGAGGGCGCGGCAGCTCGGGCTCCCGCGTTGGGAGCCGCCTCCTCCTCCTCGGCCGGGCAGGTGACCAAGACAGGAGAGCCGGACCCGCCCCCGCCCAACGGAGACCAGGGGACCCGCGGGCGCCCGCAGCCGGCTCGACTCACCTTCGCAGCAGCATGGCGCGGGGACCTTCGGGCACGGGACCTCGGACGCGGGAACGGGCGGAGGCAACTCCACTCCGCTAGCGCCCGGAGATCTGTGCCTCTGGCCGCCCGCGCCGCGGGGTGATCGCGGGGGCGGGGACAGCGCGGGCGGAAGGCGCGGCCGGGAGCGGGGCGGGGCGGGGCGGGGCGGGGCGACGCGACCCGCGGGGTCGGGCCCAGGTCGCGTGGAGATCTGCGAGGAGCGAGCCGGGCCGGCGCCTGCAGGGGGCGTGGGCGCAGCGCAGTCCCAGCCACCCCGACGTTCCCGCCGGCCCTGCCCGGCCCCGAGTACGGGAACGGCGGCGTCCGAAGCCCGGCCGCGCGGGCAGGCGTCTGCGTCTGCAGGGAAGGGACGGAGGAGGGGAGCCCGCGCAGAGGACGCTGTCCCTGGCCTCCGGGGTCCCGCGGTACCCAGCACGCTTGCTGGTGAAAGGCCTGGAGGTTCACCCCAGGAAACCCGCGGCTCCCGCCTCACCCGACTCCCGCCTCTCCCTTCCCCGTCCTCAAGGCCCGCGTTTCCCCTCAGGGTTCCCTGGCACCCGCGCTGGGAAGGCTGTGGCCAGGCCTGGGCAGAGGGCTGCTTCCCCTCCACGGCCGGCCCCTGCGCTGACTCGGTTTCCCTGCCCTGCTTGCAGGCCCTGCCAGCGACAGAGGATCCCTCCCTGCAGAAGCCCCCCCAAAACCCTGGGCAGCGGCGGCATCCCACACCCTGCTTCATGAGCAGCCTCTGGTCTCAGGGAGCAAGGCAGGGGTGTGTCCTGTCACCACCCCACGCCCCTGGGGTCTGCAACCCAGCTGACTTTTCTCAGCGGCCTTGGCGGAGGACCTCTGTCCCAGGCCCCACACCGAGGTCGTCCCTCCCGCACGGCTTAGTGTCCAGTCATGGGTGCAGCAGTCTGGATAACAGCTTCCCAGAGGACAGAAATTGCCAGCTCAGTGGGCCTGGTGGAGCATGCCTGAATTCCAGCATTCTGGGAGGCTCAATGGGGAGGATCCCAAGCAGGCAGCTCAGCCTGGGCTGATTAGTGAGATTTGTTTCCAAAGTTAAAAAATCAGCCAGGTGTGGTTGCCCAAACCTGTAATCCTAGCACTTGGGAGGCTGAGGCAGGAGGATTATTGAGTTCAAGGCCAGCCTGAACTTAGACCCTGTCTCCAAAAAAAGTTAAAAACAAAACAACACAAAACAAAGGCAGAAAACCCTAGCATGTAAGTCAGCGTGAAGGCTCTGGGTTCAGTCCTCAGTGCCATCCCCCCAAAAGAAAGAGAAAAGTAAAGGTATCTCCTCAAAGTTAGTGTTCCTGAGGCTCAAACAGGAGGAACCGAGGCAGAGGAATCCAGGTGAGAGCAGCTCCGTGTGCTGTGTGGAGGGAGCCATGAGGACTGCAGATGCAGGCCTGAGTGCGGAGGGCCAGCCCCATGCCTGTCCCGTCCTGGGCAGAGAGGAGACCAGAGGGTGCACTGTGTGCTGGGGGTGTGACCTATAGGAAAGTAGGGTTTGCTGCAAGGCAGGTGCAGGTGGGAGTCAGAGCCACTGGGGTGGCCCTCAGGATGAGAGCACCTCCGGGCTCAGAGCCTGGAGCCACACCTAGGCTGCTCGCTGGGATGACCTCGCTCTCAGGACTCCCGGCCTGAGCTGAATGGCGTGGCAGGAGGGACTTGGTGCTGGAGCCCTTGTACTACGAAGAAGAGACCTCTAGCATATGAGGGCAGGGACTCTGGGTGACAGACAGTTGCTGTGAGGGGCTGGCGACCTGGGAGCACAGCAGCCCCTTTGGAGCTGTGACAGGGAGGCTGCAGTCCCCTGGGGAGAGACCATGTGACTTGGCCTCACAGCCTGGGCTGCACTCAGCCAGGGCCTTGCTCTGTGGACGGTGGCCTCTTCCCAGGGTACAAGGGCTCCGGGGATGCTGTCACCTACCCCCCCCCCCACTCTGTGGCTCACACTCTACAGCAGCACTTCCTGTCTCCACCCTGAAGGCGGGAATCTGAAATCACTGCTGCACCCAAGGCCTGAGGGTGAAGCCAGCCACCCACCTCCCCAGTCCCTGTGCTTCCTGGTGTCCCTGCACTGTGGCCACAGCGGTGTCCCCTTGGTAGGTCACATCTCTGCCTGCCTCCCACTCATGAAGATGAGGGCAATGATGTGGCGGGACTGCCTGATGGCCTAGGATGGGTCCCAACTCAGCCATGTCGGGGGCACCTTGCTGCTACACAAGGTGACTTCACAGACCCACTAGACAGCAGTGCTGGCCCCAGGGTCCCCACTTCCGGCTGAGCCTGGACACTGGCCCTGACTCACCAGGGAAGAATCCCTGTGAGATGCCTCACGAGCCCGGGAAGCCGGCCTGTTCACTGCTCTCTAGGGGAACTGAACTGCCAAGGGCTGCTGGAGATCCTGCTCCTGAAAGCACCCTCCCTCACCCCATTAGGATGCCCTAGTGCCAGTTTGTGACTTTGCAAGATCTTGCTTTGCCAAGGGAAGCGCTTGTGCTTTTTGACAGCTTGGGGTGTTGTGTATGCTGGTGAGGGGCCTCAGCCATCAGCTGGAGCGATGCATCCAGGGACCCCTCAGCCCCAGGAACAAACCAGGACAGGCCAAGAAGCATCTTAAAGAAGTGTATTTCTGTCTCCTCACAGGACACAGAAGTCCTCCAGGAAGTATAACCCTGTCACCCCAGGAGTGGGGTGGGGGTCCTGCAGCCCCAGAAAGCCCCAAAGCCAAACACGGGAAAAGAATCTGCAGAGGAAAGACAACAACCTTGAGGTTGGTTTTCTTTGTTCTAGGAGAAGTCTCCCTTCTTTCATAGTGAGCCAACTCACTTATAAAGAGGAAGTGAATTCTGAGAAAAATATGAGAAATATTCTCGAAGAGGGAGAAAGCAGTTCTTCACGAGTGAGGAGGGGCCGTGGGTGCTGAGCTCTGTGCCCTGGGTGACGCGGGCCAGCAGGGACACTTCTTCCTCGGGGGCCAGGGCCAAGTGCCTGCTGCCAAGGAAAGGGGCAATGTCATGGGTGTGTAGCCACTTGCCAGGCGGGGCCAAAGTCTGCAGGGCAGGAGGGGCAAGGTGACAGGCTGGTCCAGTGGGCAGTGGACAAGCGGCCTTTGCACCTCCTGCCTGCCTCAGAAGGCGGCTGGGGCCAGGGCCAGGGCCAGGCAGGGTGTGCTCCCATGAAGAGGGAGGCCTGGGAGCCATTGGGAGTGAACACCAGCCACCGAGGCAGTGGGACACAAGGAGGAAAGCATGGGACACTGGGCACAGGTCATCAGAGCCTTGGGGTGTCCCCAACATTCCCAGGGACCCAGTGATTATCCTTGGAAGGGAGGTAGGCTTCAAACACAGGCCCTCTGGACTCCTACAGGGCAGCCAGTGCCCTACTGGATTGGGGCCTGACATGCGGGGCCCACACTCTCTCCTGGGCAGCTAGGTGCTATCTGTGGCCACCTCACGGATGGCACTGGTGTCTGAAGGCAGGTGCCATCTCATGATGGACGAGTGCCCGAGCATGGGGTCCAGGGAGCCCAGGCCTTGGCTGCCCCAGGGCTCCAAGCAGGTGATGTTAGCAGCTCAGGGGCTGGGCCAGGCCTGGGAGAGGCAGCTGTGGACTGAGGGCCTGACCCCGGCAGTGCCCACTGGGACCCACAGCTGTGGCAGGAAAAGTGGGCCTGGCTGCTCCACAGGCCGCACTGGGTGGCAGCCCTGCCTCCTCCTTCCTCACAGGACCCTGAGGGGAGGACAGCGTTATGGAAAAGCCCGCACCACCTCTGCCTGGCAGTCCCGGGATGGCAGGGAGGGCCACCACTGCAGTCGATCACAGGGCACTAGGGTGGGGTGGAAGCAGGCAAGGGTGTCCAGACTCTGAAAATGCAGCCCCTACTGAGTGTCCTGGGCCATGTGTAGGTGTGAATGGTGAGTGGCTGTATGCAGGGCTGTGTGGAGCCTGCTGTCAGTAGGAGATGGCCAGGGTCACTGTCCAGTACAGAGGCAAGACTGTGGCGTGGGGGCACCATAAGTGAGCTTGGGGAGGCTGAGCAGATGTGGGTGGGCCCCTGTCCAGCAACTCCACAGCAGGGTCAATGTTCCCTCGGCCCCCGATACCTCTTCACAGCTGGGATGTTGCTCCACACACGCACGGCACCATGCAGGACCTGGCCTCGGACATCCTGGAGGGTGGTGGGCTCCATCTGCGGGAAGGGGCTGTGCGTCAGCTGCTGCACCCCCGCCCATGGTCTGGACCCTGACCCGAGTGGCACTGCTACCCTGTGGCACTGTGTCCTGCCAGCCATCTCACAAGAGCCAAACTGACTCACTGCTATGCACCACCGCATGGGCAGACTTGATCCTGAGGCCAGAGACCCCCCAGCTCCACGGCATGGGGTGCTGTCCCTCACCCGAGAGCAGCCGTCTCCCCACAGGGTGAAACCCAGTTTCTAGAATCGAGTGCATGGCCTTAAGGAGTCGCGGGCTTTGCCAGCTGACAAGGTCTCTCCTGGGTACCCTTGGAGAGGACAGGAGGAGGCAGAACTTCCCCATTTGGGAGTGTAGCTGTGGAAGCAGAGGCTTGCAGGAGAAACTGAGGCAAGAGGCTGGACCAGCTCCCTGTGTCCTGACTGATCCTGGGGCCGGGCCTGGAGCGCAGAGCTGAGGCTGCAGAGACGCTGCCAAAGGGCACTCACTCTGCTGGGCTTCGGCCAGCAGGGAAGACCCCGAGGTTTCACTCCTGCAGCCTCTGACCTTGCACATGTGCTTGCCTGAGACTCAAACAGGTCTGCTGCCCCCTGCCTGGCCAAGGACTGGGGGGTGGGGGGCGCCTTGGGGGACCCATGTCACGAGTCACAGAGGCAGACTTCTGATAGTAGGGCTTAACCACTAACCCCTGTGGCCATGACTGGACTGCAGCAGTGGTTTTAGGGGCTGAGATTTCTGGGGGGCAGGGCACAGACTCAGAGGAGAGCAAGACAGCTCAACGGCCATTGCTCAGGCCTGCAAGGTGCTATTTAAGACATAGGTGCAAGGGGCTACATTCTAGGAAAACAGGCCCTGGGAAAGAGAAAAGCCTCGTGGTCACTTTTCACTAAGACTCCAGAGCACCAGGAGAAGCGAGCATTTCCCATGACTTTGTAATTTTATGAAGCAAGTTTACAGCAGCCAAAAGCTGATGATGTGCACCCACAAAGCCAGAGAGCGCACACACAGCCCTCCTGCGCCCGACAATGCAAGGAATCCTAAATGGAGCTTTAGTGACACATTATGAGTGACAGCTAAATGCATCTGTGCAGGCCTGTAATCCCAGCACTCTGGGAGGCTGAGGCAGTAAGACCACATAGTTTGAGCCCACTCTGCGCCACTCAGTGATTGAGCCAGATCCTGTCTCAAAATAAATAAAATAAAGTAAAATAAAATAATTAAAATTAAAATTTAAACAGTACGATAAAGTAAAATGGGCTGGGATACAGCTCGGTGTGTGGGCTTTCCCCGTGAATGCAAGGATGGCTGCTACAAAATCTCTTTGTAAGTTGTATCCTATTAACAGAGATGAACAGGAAACTACCCAATTGTCCTCACAGACATGAACTTTGAACAAAGTCCAACAGCTACTGTTGATGAAATACTTGAAGCCACAGGCACCAGCAGAAACTTCCTCAGCATAGTGCACTGTGGTGACTGCAGCCTCCACAACAGACGACAAACTCAGGGACCCTGGAGGCATGGGGACCAGGAGCAGGAGAGGACACCTGCCACTGCAATGATGGCACACCTCCACGGGGCCTGGTGCCTCCTCGAGATAGACACCCAGGCAGAAAAGGACGAGGGAGGCAATGGTCACTGCAACAATCTGGCCAACTACACAGAAAACCTCCTGAGGTCAACGGGAAATCACTACTGTGGGGCGTGGTGGTGCACTCCTGTAATCCCAGCACTTGCGAGGCTGAGGCAAGAGGATCGTTGCGAGTTCGAGGCCAGCCTGGGCTACAAAGTGAGCTCAAGGCCAGGGTGAAATGCATAGTGAGACCCTGTCTCAAAAAAAGTAAAAACAACGAAAAAACACTACAACCAATGAAGCAGACCAGTAAGGTAGTGTGGACTGTGTGAACGTAGGGAATCAGTAATTCCAGGCACACAAGGCTAAGTTAGTTACATGATAGCACCAAAGAGCCCACTCAGCACAGGAGGAAAAGCAGAGACCAGCGCTGGGTGTAACCGGTGGAGAGCAGGGCCAGCGCTCAGGGCGCACCCGCCAGGCTGGGCCACACCCAGGGGGGCTGCTGGTGATGTCTGTGAGATCCACGACACCCAAACTCGAGGCACCGCTGGAAGAGGGCGTAACAGTCAGGGAGAGGAGGCAGGGTGGGGCAGCAGACAGCTGGGTGTCCACTTCGCCCCAGGACCCTGACAGCTGGAGTGGAGGAGGGGGCTTTCGAGGAGCACGAGCAAGGGGCACTCCCAAGGGGGAGCACTGGGTCTGTGCCAGAAGTCCCTGCCCTGTCCAGAGCCGCCGGGTGATCAGCTGACACCCACAGCCACCCAACTGGAGGGCATGAGACGATACCCCATGACCACCAGCGGCAGGCACGCGCTCCCTTTCTTGCCTGCTTGGTTTGCTGCAGAGCCCCGCCCAGCCAATGCCCCGGCACCAACAGACCCCACACTTCCTGCTCTGCAGCTGGCCAGGGCCTTTACCCTTGGAGTCCTCCTCTGGGACCTGCTGGCCTGGCCTCGCTATCTCCTCTTCTGCGGTCATCTGTGATGTTCCAGGAACCCCTACCTGGCTTGGGCCTTGGCAGCTGTGCCCCAGAGCAAGGCTCAGGTGTTGTGAAGGCTGTGTGTGTGTGTGTGTGTGTGTGTGTGTGTGTGTGCGTGTACATGTGTGTGCATGCCCACTGTGGGCATGTGTGCAATGCAGAGTACTGTGTAAAGTGCACCATGGTGTGGGCAGTGTGTGCACATGCTCCAGTGTGCTCAGGCGGGTACACAGACTGGTGGAGGCAGTGACCCGGAGCCATGCCCTAGGGGCACAGGAGTGTGTGACAGGAGATGGCCTTCCATGCAACTCGGGCCAGCAGCACCAGCCTGGCTCTTCTGAACCCTCCCAGCCCAAAGGCGCCTGCCCTCGCCCAGTGGCACCTCCAGGAAGCGGGTGGCGGTGGCCTGGTCCTCACTCGTCAGCAGTAGGTTGTCCACAAACATCCAGAAGAAGGGCTGTGGGCTGCTGGATGGGGGCCGTGAGTACTGCAGCAGTCGGTGGAAGTGGAACAGGAACCACCCTGCCAGGAGACATGTAACACACCAGGAGCTGTGGCATAGTGCCTCTGGGGCATCCACTGCCCATGCCAGGGCCACGGGACCCCAAGGAAGCCAAGGGGCAGGGCGGGCCAGGCCTGGCTGGTCAGTGATGCCATCAACCCTGCCTCTTGGTCATCACTCCAGAGCACTGGTGCCCTTAAGCTACATGGGTGTATGGGCGTGTGGTGGGGCAGGGAAGGCTAGGGATGGACACCAGGAAGCCCTGTTGTGGCTTCACAAGCATCTGTTTAGGTCAAAATGTCCCCACTGTACATGCTGGGCGTGTGTTGGCGACAGCTAGCCAGGACTGGTTTAAACACAATGGTCAGGAGAGGTGGCAGGGTGGGGATGAGACACCCCCATGACCACTGCTCCTGGCCCCACGTGTGTCTTACCAGGAGAATGGTCACAGGTGTGGCCCCGAGCAGGTGTTGAGCCATACACGAGGTCGAACGGGCCCCATTCCTCCACCTGTGGGATGGGTACAGCGGACAGTGTCCCCAGGTAGGAGGCATTGTCACCGAGAGGCAATGTGCCTTCTGCCCATGCTGAGTCAACAAAAGAGCCAGGGGCAAGCAATGATGCACCCCAGACATCCCCATGGCAGCAGAGCCCACCAGGTCCTCAGGGCAGGCCTGGGACAGTGGGCATCGAAGAGGAGCACCAGCGTCAGGAGGAGGCCTCTGAGCTGGTCCTGGGTCTGCATGAGGCGCCCACAGACCCAAGGACTGTCCTGTGTCGTCAGCCTGCTGGGAGCCAGTGGCCAGCAGCCAGGGGTAGATAGTGCAGGGGACACTTTCTGTCTGCCATGAGCACCCCAAAGCGGGACCCCACCCTATGAGGTCTCCCAGAGGCCGCAAGCACTCAAGAACCCGCCAGTCCTCCAGGCCCCAGTCAGGTGAGCAGCAGTCGGAGAGGGGAGGTCCCCATGGGCACAGGTGGGTGAGGACATTTGTCAACACTGCCACTGTTCAGGTGGCAGCATCTTCAGACTCAGCATCTTCCTCTCAAGGAGGCTGTGGGCTTAGTACCCCATGGGCAGCACCTACTAAAGGCAGTGGGAATCAGGCCCTGGATTTTAAGACCAAGCTGGGTCCCTGGTCTGGGCCACAGGAATGCACATGTCATACCCACCAAGGGCCTGTGGTGACAGCGACCCAGGACCCCACGCCGCCCTGGCTCAGACCAGGAGGTCTGCATTCAGCCAGCGCCCTCCCCACGCCCCCAGGCTGAGCCAGGGCTGCTCACGTCTCTGCGCACGACGTCTGTGACATCCTTCAAGTGCCTCAGCCTCCCTGCCTGGGACCCGGTTTCCAGAAAGCCCAAGCTCGTCAGCTCTGGAAGGAGAGAGCAGGAAGGGACAGCTGCTGTGGACTTTGCCCTGCAGGGCGGCCAGCAGGGCGGCCAGTGAGGGAGCTGTTTGCCCTAAGGGAGGGTGTGCTGAGGGCGGAGCTCGCTGCCCTGAAGTAAGCGAGCAGGTGGTGTGCAGCCTGCGGCGGGGTCAGCACTGTGGAGGCTGAGCAGAGGGCCTCGAGCTTGAGCCCCACCTGGGAAGCACAGTGACTCTGTGAAACCCAGCTCAAGAAAAAAAAGAAAGGAAAAAGGGGAGATCAATCCCCAGTGCTGCCCCAAACTCCAGAAACAATACAAACCCAAAACCACCAGCAAAGGTCCCCAAGTACTGCAAGTCCAGCAGGGTGTGGTGCAACCAGGCATCTCTGGGTTGTGGTAAAGTCACTGCTGGCCTCACCAGCCAGGTGAGTGACCCAGAGCAGGCCGGGCTCCTGCAGCCCTGTGTGGGCAGCAAGCTCGTGGGCAGGGGCTTGTCTCTAATAGGGGGCGATGTGGTCATGGCCACAGTGTGGTGGGGACAGAGCGGGACCCACTCTGTGGGATGCCGAGAGGATGCAACCTGGCTAGGGGCTCTGGTGTCTTCCCAACATTTCCAGGGGACTGGGTGCAGTTTCCCAAGGCAGGACCAGAGGAGACCTGGCTGCTGCAGGGGCTGGAGGCGGACCACTCTGGCTGCAGACTTCACGCCTGTGCTCCCCAGCCAGGAGGGTGCCTGCTGTCCGACCTCCAAGGCTGCCTCCTCCCCTGCCCCTCTTCTTGCCCCCTCCCTGTGCTTGGGGGTCCCTATCTGGGCTCTGGCTGGAAGCCGCCTGGAGACCTCTCCTTCCCTTTCCTGATCTACTGGGGGATCAACTGATGGGCTTCTCGCTGCCACGTTCCCTGCAAGGGTCCATGGCCTCTTGGCTTAGGAGGTCACCCTTGTGGTCAGTGGCGGGGTGGGGGCTTCCTTTCTATTCCCCAATCCCAGACGCTGATGCTGGAGAGGCCGTAACATCCACCTACTCCCGCTTTCTGTGGGAGCCTGCAGGAAGTCACTGTGCTGACCTTGCTTAATGTCCCCAAACAGGGACAGCACCCGCACCGGCCGTCTCTTGCACACAGGTACTGTTTTGTACATCTGCAGGGGACTTTTCTATGAAGAAAAAGAAGAGGAAAGACCCAGGTGTTGTGGCGCGTGCCTATCATCTCAGCGTGCAGAAGGCTGAAGCAGAACAATCGCTATGAGCTCAAGGCCAGCTTAGGCTACACAGCAAGTCCCTGTCTCAAGACAACACAGGACAAAACAACCACTCTTTTCACATGATGCCCCTGGGCAGTGTGGAGCCCAGGGGTCTCCATTGGGCCAAGGAGGGGTCCAACCCTCGCAGAGGGCTCCAGAGGAAGGGGTGCTCTCGCTCCCTGAAAAGTGCCAGTGAAGACACCTGCACACCCGTCACGTGGGTCACATCTGCACCCAGACAATGTCCAGGAGACACATGATGGCTGTGTGCTGGTCAAGTGGACACAGCACCTGGGTGGCCGGGGTCTGTGGAACCCAACCTAGCTGGACAGTGCGGAGACCCTCAGGAGAGCTTCAGCAGGCACAGCAGCACATATCCACAATCCCAGCATTTGGAAGGCTGAGGCAGGAGGATTGCTGTGAGCTGGAGGCCAGCCTGGGCTACACAGTGAGACCCTGATCACCATGCTAGAATGGGTCTGAGGGACAGGCTACCCACATGGAAGACAGAAAGAATCTCAGCCTTGTCAGGCATCCAGGAAGACAGCACCCACAGTCGCCCCACCGCCTCCTCACCGCCTCGAGGTCGTGGAAGGCCTTCAGCTGCTCTCGCCACTTCCTCCGCCGCCGCAGCAGCCCGCTGCCCCGGAAGGACAGGCATAGGAAGCACACCCAGGTGGGCATACTGTGCACCTTGTCCGAGGTCCCTGGGCCCACCAGCACATCCAGGCACTCGAAGCAGTAGCACCTGGAGTCAGCAGAAACTAAGTCATATGTGCTGGGGACACCAGCAACCCCAGCACTCTGGAGCCTGAGGCGAGAGGGTGGCGAGTTCCAGCCCTGCCTGGGCAACATAACCACTCTCAAAATTTAAAAGAAGTTTTTTCAAGGGCTGGAAAGGTGGTTCAGTGTAAAGGCCTCAAGGTCAATCCCCAGGACTAGATGTTGGAGAAATGTTACAGATGTAATTCTCTAGACACCTGCACCCTGGATGCTGGGCTCCGGGGAAGCAAGGAGAGGGCTGGAGGACTGGGGGGACAGGGGGGAGAGGGAGGTGGCAGGGGCAGTCGAGGCGGCCTCACCGCGTGCACTCGGCATTCTCGCAGATGAGCAGCATGTCCCCCATGGCGCAGATGGTACAGTAGGACTGGTACCCATCGTCATCATACAAAAACAAGGCCTCCAGGAACCTGTCCTGGGGAGACAGAGGCTGGTTCCCGTCCCTGCCCCTGGTCTGGGGGAGCCCCTCCTGGCCCCAGCTTACCTTGCATGGGGCACATATTCCTCCCTCAAACAGCGGGTGCTGTGTGTGCACCTGGAGACCTCCACAGCAGAGGCAGATAGCTGAAGGGACACAGGACAAAGCAGGGGTGCAGAGTGGGCCAGGGCCCAAGGGGCAGCACCCACATCTGTACAACATGGGGGTAAAGAAGCCCATGGAGTAGAGGGCTTGATGTTACAAGGACAAGATTCAAGGCTGGTGTAGTGGCACACGCCTGTCATCCCAGCACTCAGGAGGCTGGGGCAGGAGGATTACAGGGCGTTCAAGGCCAATTTGAGTTACATAGTGAGTTCAAGGCCAGCCTGAGCTACAAAGGGAGACCTTGTCTCCAAAAGCCAAGTCAAGGGCCAGGGATATAGCTCAGCGGCACAGCGCCTGCTTGGCAAGCACAAGGTCCTGAGTTCAATTATGAGAACCACCCTGCCAAACCAAGCCAAATTTAAAAAAAGGGTCATAGGCCAGGTCAAGCTCACCTTCTATGTCCCGCTGGTTCACGGTGACTTCATAAGCAATGAGCTCTGGAGGAGAGATTCAATTCAGACCTTCCCCTGGAACTACATCCCAGCCCTTTTAAAAATTTTTCATTTTTGAGACAAATTGTTAAATTGTTAAGTTGCCTAGGTTGGGCTCAAACTTGTGATTCTCCTGCCTCAGCCTCCCAGAGTGCTGGGATACAGCCATGAGCCACTGTGCCTGGCACAAGTGCCACCCTGAACCACCTAATCTTGGAATCTAAGCAGTTGGGCCTGGTTAGGTGGTGGATGGGACACAAGTTCATCTTTGTGTCTGGGGCCTGGATGCCAGTGACCTGCCCTGGCATGGCCCTGAGCCCAGTTCCCAGGGAGGAGCCCTTACCTCTGCCCCGCCGGCGTGCAGGGGGACGCAGCCGCTTGCTGGAGCCCAGCAGGATCATGTCCACACCATGCTCAGCGTCCAGGGCCAGCGCTGGGGCACGGGAGGAGGAAACAGCCAGGCTCAGCCTGGGTCAGGACCCCCAGACCCTGCCCTCCGTCCCCTGGTGTCCCCCTCACCCCCAACAGGCCAGGATGAGCAGGACCCCAGGGCTCACAAGGCGCCGTCACCCATGCTCACCCTGGCGGCAGGCAAGGCCGGGGTCTCGGCTGTCCAAGGCCATGGAGCCAGGGAACAGTGCCTTCCAGAGCCACTGGGGTGGCAGTGGGGAGCACTGAGGAGCACGTGGGGGGCGCTGAGGAGCACGTGGTGTGCGGGCAGGGTCAGGCGTGGGACAGGAGGCCCCGGAAGCTGTAGCTGGGGGGGAGGGGCTCAGGGGGGAGGGACTTTCATCGGGGTGGAGTTGAGAGTGGAAAGGTCTGGAAAAGCAGGGCCTAGGATAGGGCCCAGGTCAGGGGGCCCGGAGGGTGTGTGAGCTCTGGGGCGGGGCTTAGGGCCCCAGTGGGAGGAGCCTCAAAGCTGGGTGGGAAAGGGTGAAGGGCAGAGGGGGAATGCTCAAGGCACTTTACGGGTGGGGAAGGGTGGGGTGGGGAAAGAGCATTCCAGCGCTTAGGAGGCTGAGGCAGGAGAATCACTGTGAGTTTGAAGGCAGCCTGGCTACAGAGTGAATTCAAGACCAGTGATACCTTGTCGCAAAAAAAGCAAGGGGAAAGAGGTAGAATGGGGCAGAGGGGAACCGGCTGGGGTAGGGAGAGGGTGTGGCATGTGGGAACACTGGGTGTGAGCTGTGGTCACAATCATGGGGAAACCCCTGGGTGCTGAGCTCCCCACTTACGCAAGGCCGGTGACTGCCGCTGAGTCCAACACAGGATCACTGGGCAGCCCAAGAAGGGGCCACTGACTAACCCTCCTCACAGGGACATTGACAAAACCGCCCTGGAGGGCTCAAGGCAGGTCAACTGCTGTCACGACAGGAGGGCCTGGGAGAGAGGACCCTTAGATGCAGCTTAGGGCCCTGGGCCAGAGAGGGGGACATATATTAGGGAAATTGAGGCATGGGCCTAAAGCACAGCATCCGTGATAGTGGGAGTAGAGGAAGCCTGAGAGGTCGGCCTCGAGACCACAGAGACATGGGTACAGTGCCACCCGCAAAAATGATCGAACGTCCCCATCTCCTCGGCAGAAAGGGAAACTGTGGGATCCTAGCTGCTCCCTGGGCTGTGGTCTCCAGCTGCAGACTCAGAGTCATGCTGCCCCAGGGGGCTCAAGCCCTGGAATAACCCACCTTGAGGGGGCACCAGCCACACTGCAAAGTTCAGCTTTAGAAATTCCACTTTTACTCTTCTGCACAGGTTCTGTACGTTTCCACAATTTAATATTTGAGTTTTAAAATGAGACCGGAAATGGTGCTGGGCTCCAGCCACGGAGCTGGAGAGTGAGTCTTTCACAGAGATCCCTTCGCTCTTCCTTTTTCTGTTGTTTTTGTCTTTTGAGACAAGGTCTGGCTCTGCAGTTCAGGCCGGCCTCGAGCTCACCTGGTAGCCCAGGCTGGTCTCGAACTCACAACGATCCTCCTGCCTCAGCCTCCCCAGTCCTGGGATGACAGGCGTGCGCCACCGTGCCTGGCTATCTTCCATTTTCTTTCGTCTTTAACCTTCAGGAACTTATTTTTGGGCTTTTCGTTTTATCTCTGATTTGCACTCTTTGCTCTGTAACCCGCAGCTGCAGGTCCGGAATGTTCTCCAGCTCCTCGGTCTGTTGTGATGTTCTGTGGGATTATTTATATACACTGACAGCGCCCACTGTTACATCAGATCCGCTGCTGTCTTCATGTCCCTCCCATACTTAAAACGGTCTCTCTGCCGGAGGTGATAGAAGCGTCCCGTATTATTCTTTTACCGTTTCATTTCACCTTTTTCATCACGTAGATCCTTTTGTACATACATTTTGCTGGGTATTTTCTGGTATTGGCTTGGTTTTACCAGTAACTGGAAAAGTTATAAAATTTTTTTTTTAATTCCTCATTCAATTTTTTTTTTTTTTGATGCAGGGTGTCTGCAGTTCAGGCTGGCCTCAAACTGTGTAGGCCAGGGAGTTCTTCCTCATTTAATTTGACTGGAATTATATTTCTAGATTATTTCTATTTCTGCTATGATTTGGGCATCAGGACTTATCCTGTAACACCCAGCAATAGTAACTAAAGTGCACAGATAGAGCAGCGGCTGGACCAGTGATAGCGAACGTTTTAGAGACCTAGGGCCCAAATTGCAGCCCCAAACCCACTTATTTATCACCAAGTACCAGCACTGCAATTAAACCTGAATGTGGAGGTTTTAATCTAGGAAAAGCAACTTTTACATTAACATCTTTTGTCTTAAAAGAAAAACAACAGGTGTGCCGGAGGTTCCCCACCGCTGGGCTAGACAATCGGAACTCATTTGCTAGGCAAAGTAGCACATATGTGTGATTCTAGCGCTTGGGAGGCTGAGGCAGGACAATTGCTGTGATTTTTGAGGCCAGCCTAGGATGCACAGCAAGACCCTGTTTTCCAAAAGTTCGGAATTTACTGAACAGGCACAGCGCACTTCCCTGTCTGCATACTCTGCCCACCTCCACGAGCAGTCATCATCTTCTCTGGGCATCGAGTGTGACAGTGCCACCTGCAGGGCGCGTCCGTTCCTGCGAAAGTAACAAAAAATACTCAACGGGCATTGCTTCAGCCCTTGACTTTCATGTGTGAACTTTAAACATCTGGAAAGATGAGATATTTCCAACAAGAATTTGAATTTCCACTACATGTGTAGTAGCAAACTGCACATATGTACCTAGCCAAGATTATACTTTAAAGTGTCTTCCAGGAACATGCTGGCCTAAGGCTCCCCCATCTTTACCCACCCAAGGGACAGATACGCGCATATGCAGCGCTTGGAGGGGGTTCTGTCATCTCACTTCCTACGAGGCTCTAAAAACAGTCCTTCACAGGAAAATTTTTCTCTTGTTGCTTTTGCTCTCTTTCACTCCCCTGAACTGCTGCCCCTCTGCCATGTGCTACCCTGCTTTGGAGCCAGCCAGTTATGAACTGAAACCTCTACAAACTGTGAGCTAACTCTCCTTTAACTTTTGTTGTAGAGTATTTTGTCTCAGCAATGAGGAAAAGCAATGAAGGTAGAATGTGGCACAGGGAGTGGGGTCGCTGCTGTGACTTTACCTGACCATGCGGTTCAAGAGCCTTTGAGAGTGGCTTGTGGGAAGAGTTTGGGATGATTCAGAGATGCCAGCTGAAAAAGTAAGCTGGAATATCTTAGGCTGTTCTGAATGGGAGATTCTGGTTAGAGCTCAGAACACCAAAATGTTGATAGAAATCTTGCTGGTAAAGACCAGGCTTGGGAGGTTTCTGATGGGAAGGAAGACTGCATCAGTTGTTGGACTCCAGACAATGTGTGTTACAGCTTGGCAGAAAGTTTGCATTTTGCTTGTGTTCAGAGACTTTCCCTAAGACTGAGATTAAGAGGAGTGGACTAATTAATCTGGCAGAAGAAATGTCAAGGCAGTCTAATGTTGAAGTGATGGCATGGCTGCTGGTGGGGGATTCTAGCCAGATTTATGTTGAGAATCAAGGGCAAGGAGCCTACCAGAATTGATTTAAAATGTCTTGAGTTTGGCCAGAAAAGAAGCTCTGGTAAAGCTGTAGACTGCAAAGGTAGAGCAGAGGAGATCTTGATTGCTGAGAAGGAACAGAAGAATAGAAAAGATGGCCTCAGGATATCACAAGAAGCATGGGATTACAAATATAAACTTCCCAGACTCAGTGAGGACTGAAAGCTCTCTATTCTAGAGAATTTGCTCCTTGGAATTGGATTCAGAATGGTCAGCAATCCAAGTACTTGACCTTTACAGCCAAGAGAGAGGGAAGCATGGTTACTGCTCCAGCTAGTAGAAGACCTTGGCATCATCCATGTGACGCTGGTTTTAGGTGCATGCAGAATACAAGAGTTGTGGGGTCAGGAAGGTTTCCACAGGTTTCAGAAGAAGGTCTGGGAAGGTTGGGCAGTGTGCCTGAGAGCATAGTATGTGAAGCTGTGAGTGTGAAGCCAAAGGTGCAGTGGAGACCCCAGAAGTTTGGAGAAGCCAGGGGCTTGGTTAGTTTTCTCTTGTTGCTGAGACAAAAATGCCTGATGCCCAGAATTAAGGAAGCGAAGGTTTATTTAGCTTACAGTTTGTGGAGGTTTCAGTCTATGATCAGCTGGCTGCAAGACAGGGTGGCACGTGGCAGAGGGGCAGTACTTCAAGGCATCACCAGACAGCAAAAGTAGCAAGAGCAAAAAATGCGGGGGGACAAGCCTCTTTTCCTCCCTTATATTGTCTGCTGGCTATCTGCCCACCCCCACCCCCACGCCCACACCACCTCTGTGCCCTCCTCTTGCACAGG
Source organism: Dinomys branickii (assembly GCA_004027595.1). Taxonomy (NCBI): domain Eukaryota; kingdom Metazoa; phylum Chordata; class Mammalia; order Rodentia; family Dinomyidae; genus Dinomys; species Dinomys branickii. The sequence continues at coordinate 136,503 of PVLD010002866.1, forward strand.
CTCAGGATGAATACCAAAAAACATCCTAGAGCAGCAAGGGCATGTCCGTTCCACCCCTGGATGTAGAACTGCTGAGTCCTTAGACAAGCCTCTAAACTCGAGCTGACACAATGTATCAACCACATTTGAGGAAAACTGCAAGAAGGGAAAAGAGCAGGCCCAAGAGAGAAGCCACGGGAGTTTCAACCACTGGAAGTGCTGTAGGGGCAGATCCATCCAAGCCCTTCAGAATTGACATCTTGCCACAGATCGCCTTGGATGCTGCACATAGAACTACAGGATTTAATATTTGCCCTGCTGGATTTTGGACTCACTTTGTCCCTTTCCTTTGTATCCCTGTTTGTAACTTTGAATCAAAATGCCTGTCTTGCACCATTGAATATTCCAAGTGTTTAACCTTCTTTTCATTTGTAGAGGAGCTCACAGCTAAGAGTTCATCTTAAATCTCAGAGGAGACTTTTTATCTGTACTTGTCAGCAGTGCTGAAACTGTTTGGATTTTGGCAACTCTTGCAGATGGACTAAATGCCTTTTGCATAAATGGATGTGCACAAGTCTCTAGGGGTCCAAGGCAGAAAGTTATGGCTGTGTGTAGAGGTCCCCCTAAAGTCTCATGTGTCACAGAGTGTTTTCAGAAGTTGCTGGATCTAGAGTGTGTGACTGATTCATTAAGGGTGGGTGCTGGCTGGATCAGTCCACTGACTGGGTTGGCACTGCCCTGACCTAGGTAGACTGGATACAGTGTAAGGGGCAGAAAGAGGCTTGGTCTCACTTTCTCTTCTGTTGCTTTTCATCCCCAGGACCTCTTGCCCCTCTGCCACGCGCCACCCTGCCTGGGGCCAGCTGATCATGGACTGAAACCTCTACAGACCGTGAGCTAAGTAAACCTTTTCCCCTTTAACTTTGGGTGCCAGGCATTTTCCCTCAGCAACGAGAAAAGTAAGACACAAGTGATGTCTTGCAGTACGAGCAGTATGATGCTGAACGTCGCATGCTCACACCTGAGCCAGTGGTCCCTGCCCCCTTCTGTGGGACGGTGGACAACGGTCTCCAAGTAGCAAGAGGTTGTGGAGGAGATCTTGTCTACAGAGGAGGAGAAGAAAAAGGCGGAGGAACCCCTCACTTCAAATGAAATTAGGGAGATGTGTCAAATGTGAGAAGCAGAGCAAAATTTTGTAGAAAAGCAGCACCTAAATGAGGCTGTAGCAGTTCGAGTGATGAATCTGTTTAATAACAATGCGATGTCACATTTCCACAAAATTCTCAGGAGGAGGTAGCAGCAACTGTTATCGAATAGACTCCTTGTCAAAGTTGCATGAAAAGGAAAAGACTCCATTGAATCAAGGGGTGGTGGTGATTCCACAGTAACCCTCCTCTCTCTTATCTCCCTTACACCAGCCATGGAGGTTTTCAAAGGTTGATACAGTTTGCTTTATATTTTTTATTTTAGGGGCTGGGGATATAGCTCAGTGGAATAAGCGCCTGCCTAGCAAGCGCAGGGTCCTGAGTTCGATCCCCAGTACCGCCAAAAAAAAAAAAAAAAAAAAAAGAAATGGTATATTTTTTATTTTATTATTTTGTGCTCTATTATAGCATTGTAATCATGGGGGGTTGACACAGGGTCTCATTATGTAGACCAGGCTGTCCTTGAACTTGCAGCCATCTTCCTACTTCAGCCTCCTGAATGCTGGGATTATAGACATTTACCATCATGCCTGGCTCTGTAATCATTTTTATGTGAATATTTTTGGGCAGTGGAGCAAATCCCTGGAGTTTCCATTATTTTCATAGGGGAATTTGCTTTGGCATGTAAGTGCTCTGGATCACAAGCATGTTTCAGGAACAAATTAATGCTCCCAAACCAAGGTTTTACTATATATATATATATATATATATATATATATATGGTAAATAAAACACACACAGCACACACAGGTGACAACATGGACAGTGTCTCCTTCGTGTCCTTCCTCCCAGCTTCCTGCTCCATGTACCCTAACACTGAATGACGCGGTGTCCTCAGTGAGCGTCAGCGAAATCTGCCAGGCAGAAAGGTCAAAGTGCGCCCTTGGAGGAGCAGTGTGTGGCTCCAGAGAGAGACACTTGTTTCCTGGAGTGGGAGAACTTCGCTTCTCTTACAGGGTGGGAACCCGGAAAAAGGTGGGTGTCCCCACAGAGGGTGCCGCCCATCCACCTGCAGCCGAGCCGGTTGCTCCTTCTTTGCTTGGATGGTGTGAGCACCCCTTGGATTCTCTCCACCTGCCCTCGCCTTTGTGCTGGGATCAGGTGCCTTCTCCTCGCTTTTTTGCTGAAGTTAATTTATGAACTTGCAGTTCCATGACCTGGAGCTGGTGGGCGATTCTTCGTGCAGTTAAGGCTGGGTCTCCCAAGAGTCTTTGGCTCTGCCTGTGCCGAGATGGCCTCACCGGGCTGGCATCACAGCAGCAGGGGCCAGCACCCACCTGCTCCTGTCCCACCCAGACACGGAGAGCAAAGGAGATCTCTGGGCAGTCGGGGCTGGCCGGGGAGCACCTGCCCCATGGGGGAGGTATGAGACAGAAAGCAACTTCCCTCCAAGAGGGCAGGGTGGAGGCTGGATGCGATGAGCCTGGAGGGAAAGAAGCCTGAATTTGACCAAGGAAATCTGATGTGTGGCAGCTTGGCTGACTTGAACTGGGTTGAAGAAGTCAAAGTCTTCTTGAGAGTCCAATTTTGCTAGATGTGGTGGCGCACGCCTGTAATCCCAGCACCAAGGAGGCCGAGGCAGGAGGATCAAAGTGAGTCTGAGTCCAGCCTGGGCTACATAGTGAGTTCAAGGCCAGCCTGAACTGCACAGTGAAACCCTCTCTCAAAACAACGCAAAACAAAAATTTTTAGTGATGACTTCCTTGTCTTTCTACCCTCTGTCCTTCCTCAGTCTAACAAACTCTATCTCAAAGTCACTTTCAGAGGACTTTTCTTTCCTGTGATTATTTTTTCTTAAACAAATGGGCATTTACAGGATGTGATTTCATTTTTCTTGTCTTTCCTTTCTTTGAGACAGGGTCTCACTATGCAGCCTAGGGTGGCCTTGAACCAGTGTCAACCCTCTTGCCTCAGCCTCCCAACCACCGTGATGACAGGTGCGTGCCACCACGCCTGGCTCCAGGATATGATTTTCTAACTCTATCATACTTCAGCAGCTTCTTTATGTCCACAGTGCCCAGATGCAGCAAAAATTTTCCTTTAAAAGGGGGTACCCTTGAGAGCCATTTTGTGTTACACACACCAGCTTCTACCCTAGGCCAGTAAACCTTCCCCCAGGGTGTGGACTGATCAGCCTGCATTCAGGGGCTAGGGCCAGAACCCTGGAGAACCAAGGGATAGGTCCCTGCTGTCCCCATGGCAAAAGTGTGTCTGGCCTCCAACCTGCTCTCTCAGAGGGATGTTGGTTTCTGTCCTGTTCCTCCCCTATAGGGCAGGTGCTCCCCTGCCAGCCCTGACCGGCCCAGAGACCTCCTTTGCTCCCATGTCAGGGAGGTGCAGGAGTGGATGGGTGACAGACCCTGATGCTGTGATCCCAGCCCAGTGAGGCAATCACAGCACAAGGGGGCTGAAGTTTCTTTAAAGACCCAGCACCAACCCCAGCCTCGACCTGCTGAGGCATTGCCTGCCAGCTTCAGGTCACTGGCTGGCTCTGGCCTCGGCAGAAACCCCCACAGGGTGGTGGAAAGTCCGAAACTCTTTGGAGCCTCTTTGGCCTCCGGGGAGAGGCTGCCGGATGCCTGCTCACAACAGCCAGGCTCCTACCTGTGACACAGGTGCACTGAGGGCATACGGGCCCTTAGAAGGCGGTGTGCAGACACTGGTCTTGCTCGGCGGTTTTAAATTCCCCTTTACCGGTTTCTTCTGTCTGAGAGTCCCCATCTGGGGGGAGAAAGTCCCTGGGCTGCAGGCTGTGACATCAGGGTGTGCTGAGGAAGGACCAAGGGACAAGGGGAGTGGAACTGATCACAGCAAAGTCAGATTATGAGATTTTCACAGGCACCTTATTGTAAAACAATGAAAGGCATATAAATGTTTCTAATTATGAGTATATGTGGAGAAAAAGTAATCACTGCTGGGATGGAAATTATAGAATTTCCAAAGTAATAAGCATTTTTAAAAAAAGGAATCCGGGGCTGGGGATATAGCTCAGTGGAATAAGCGCTTGCCTAGCAAGCACAGGGTCCTGAGTTCGATCCCCAGTACCGCAAAAAAAAAAAAAAAAAAAAAAAAAAAAAAAAAAAAAAAAAAAAAAAAAAAAAAAAAAAAAAAAAAAAAAAAAAAAAAAAGGAATCCAACATAGCCTATCAAACCAGCAAATATAAGAAAAAGGATGTGAAACTATACGTTAAAATATGTAGCAAACAGAACAAGATGAAAAAAACTCTTTATTTATATGACACAAAGAAAATCAATTATTCCATTAAAAGAGCTCCCTTGCCAGACATAATGGGACATGTCTATAATCCCAGCTTCTTGGGACACTTAGGCAGGAAGATCACGGGCTTGAGGCCAGCCTGGGCAACCCTGTGGGATCCTGTCTCAAAATAAAAAATGAACAGTGCTGGGGATGCAGCTTAGTGCCAGAGCGCGCTGGGGTCCATCTCCAACACTGCCCCTCAAGGAAGTTAACTAATAGTAAAACCTTGATTTAGAAAGAAGGCACAAAAAAAAAAAAAAAAGAAAGAAGGCATGCCATAAACATAACCAAAAACATGTCAGTTAGATGATTCAGAACATGAAACCAGCTGGGGGAGGGGCCCTAAAAAGAATGGTGATGGGTTATGTACATGAAGCAGCTTTTGACAAGGAGTGGATAGACTGCAAACGTGGATCAACAAACACCAAAATTAAAAGAACAAGCAATATGCTGAAGTCAGGGGGGCAAGCTAGGCAACAGTGAGCAGCAGAGCCTGCTCATCCCAGGTCTCTGGCACCTGAGTGCCATACATGTGACTTCTGGGGCCCGGGGGCCTGAGGGCTTTAGTGAACAGAACATTCCCGAGCAGGCAGGATCATGTCTGTGGGCTGTGACTTCCACCTTCTGTGACGTTTCTGCAGTAGATACCACGGAGGAGATGGATGGGGAGGCTAGCAGCAGCCTCCTACTTCAGCCTCCCGGGTGTGGGGAGTGTAGGCGTGTGCCGCCATGTCTGGCTTCAATCATTTCCCTGACAGTCAGACTTGCCTTGGCTCTGAGATGACACAGGTCCCCCCCATAGCTCCCAACTCCCCAGTGCCTACTCCCCAGGCTGACCATGTGCTCTCCTCCTGTCTGATTTCCAGATACCACTGAGGTCTAGGAGGACTCTCAGGGACCTGCAGCCTAGGGGTGGGAGGAGAACCCCACTAGGCTTCCTGCCTCTCACCTGACGTCCCCTGAGCAAGAGACCCTGGAGCTGCCCTCCTGGGACTGGCCATCTGTCCAGTCTGGCAATGGCCCCTCACCTGTGTCCTGCTGCCCAGCCAGGCCTCCTGGTACTGTGTCCACTCTGTGCCTCTGTCCACCATGGCCAGGTCCCTGCCCTAGCGTGGCTTGACCGACACCTCCCAGGCCAGATTCTGCAGGACCACTTCCAGCTTGTGTCCCTGCAGATCCAGGCCCTGCGCCTACCACACGGTTCCAGCCAGGGACACCGCACCAGCACCCGCCCGAGGACCTGTGCTCCTTTGCTCCAGCTGCCCATCAAGAGGCTGTACCCAGCGACCTCAGTGACACCATTCCTCCAAGCGCCACTGTCCCTCAGACTCTGTCCCTGCCTCCGCCAGGCTCCTCGGGGCAGCCCCGTCCACACTGAGGGACAAGCACCAGAGCTCCCGATGGAGGCATCAGCCACCCTCCCTGTGCCTTTATTTTCTAAGTGCCTGGACTTGGTCCTTGCTCCGTGGATACCCATACCAGCACTCTAGACATGCTCCTCCCACTGTACCCCAGCTCTGGGACACGAGGTAGGCACGGCACAGCAACGTGTAGCTTCCCCAGGGACCAGTGCCCAGTCCAGCAGCCCACCAGAGGTTTCCTAAGCGGCTATCACGTGCCCAGCGCATATGGGTGGCCCAGGAGCAGCTGAAGTCCAGAAGCTGGCTTTCCCCTTGCCCCAGGGAGCCGCACCAGGCCCTCAGGGTTAGGAGCTTCTTGCGTAGGGACATTCTTTACCAGGTCAGCAGCGGTTGGACGTGGTCCGAGGGAGCTCCTGCCCTGATTGGCTCCTGGGCCAGCGGCCTTTGCTCTTTCCTGTGCCGGGGCAGTATAACAGCCAGCCGCAGGTGCCCGCCAGGTGTGTGTCGCGCGGCGGGGCCAGCAGGGGGCGCGGCTGTCCCACGCGGGGCCGGGCGACGCCATGGCAGGCGAGGCCCGGGCGGGCGGGGACGCAGTGCTGCGCCGCCTGCTGAGGCTGCACCGCACGGAGATCGCGGTGGCCGTGGACAGCGCCTTCCCGCTGCTGCATTCGCTCGCCGACCACGACATCGTCCCCGAGGACAAGTTCCAGGTGGACCCCCAACCCCCGACCCCACCCACGCGCTCGGGGACGAAGCCCAGGGCCGGTTCCCCGTGGACCCCCAAGCCCGGGTCCCCAGCCTCCCCTCTCCACTTCTAAACTGGGGGTGGGCCACTGAAGGTCATTGCAAGTGGGCTGGGCCACTGAAGGTCATTGCAAGTGGGCCCCCTCCCAGCCCCCACTTGCCCTGTGCCACCCCACACCCATCCACAAGCCAGCCCCAGAGCCCCCGGCCTTACCTGGGTCCAGGGAGCCTCCCTAGAACTGGTGCCAGCCCCCACCAGCATTCTGTGGCAACCCCACGCCCACCCCAGGGAGGGACCCCTCCGGGCCAGGTGGGGCTGCGGGCTCTCCTGAAGGACAGCAGGAAGCAGTGCCAGGCAGGGCCCCACACAGCTGTTGTCCCAGGAGACGCTGCGGCTGAAGGAGAAGGAGGGCTGTCCCCAGGCTTTCCATGCCCTGCTGTCCTGGCTGCTGGTGCAGGACACCGCGGCCATTGCTGACTTCTGGAGGGTCCTCTTCAAAGACTACCACCTGCAGCGGTACGGCGGGCTGCGGCCCATCCTGGACAGCTTTCCCAAAGGTGGGCTGGGCAACGCCAGCCTGGGGTTTCAACAGGAGAGGGAGGCGTTTGGGGAGGTGCTGCGGGACTCTTTAGGACCACTGGGCCCTGAGGGACAAAGAGCGAAGCCTCAGCCCCCTTACCTGAGAGTGTCCAGTTCCGGGCCACCCCTGTCCCTGCCCCAGGAACGGCTCTGAGCCTGGCACTCCGCACGCTGCAGATGTGGATCTCAGCCAGCCCCGGAAGGGGAGGAAGCCCCCCAGTGGCCCCAAGACTCCTGTACTGCCACCCAGACACCCCACCAAGAGAAAGGCCCTGGAGGAGCCCCGAGCCACTCCACCAGCAGCTCTGACACAAAGGAGCACCCTGAGCCCAGGTACCAGCAGGCAGAGACTCCCAGGGTCGCAGACCCTGCCCTCACTCTGGGGCCAACACTGCGCCCCACAGGTTCCTACCCACGGACTGGATCAGGCACTTGGCCCCTTGCACCCAGCCGCCAGGCTCCCGGTGTTGAGGAGGCTGGCTGAGGTGGCCCAGGTGCCCAGTTGGGTGGGGTTTCTTGGTTCTGATAGCAGAGGGGTCCGCATAGAGTCTGGGAGCTCCAGCACCCCCTACCCAGTGCTCTCCAGCCAGCTGCCCCCAGCACCCCTTTGCAGGCTCCCAGCCAAAGGTCAAACCCCCTAAGAAGTCAGAGAGCCACTTGGAGACACAGCGCCTGCCCCTGGGGAATGGTGAGTGGGGGGGTGGTTTTGGACTCCAGGGACCTGCTGTGCAGGGATCTGTCCTGTCCTGGGGTCTCACTGGGGACCTGGGAAAAGCGGCTGCCTGGTCCCAGTAGGGTCCTGCCTTCACCCTCACTGCAGGCCTTGCTCTGGACCCTCCTTCCAGGCCCCACCTCTGTCCCAGGAGACGTTCCCATCCTCAGGGACCCAGATGCTGTGCCAGCTTGCCCGCTTTCTGTCCCCCTTCCCCAAGTCTCCTGACCCCACGACCCCTGTTCCTGGGGCTCCCCAGTGCTGGGAACTCTGTGCCCCATGGCATCATACTGGGCCCAGTCCCTGGGGCATGTGCACATGCATGCACACATGGTGTATGGGCACATAGGCCTCTGTCCTCACTTGTGAGCTACCTCTGGCCTGGGGCTGGGTTCCCCAGCCAGCAGGAAAGAGGATTCCACAGCCCAGGCCCTGCCCACATCTGTCCAATGTCCACCCACAGCAGGAACCCTCTTCCCAGCTGGTGACCCCCACCAGGGCTGTCCCTTCTCTAGGAATTCAGACCATGTCAGCTTCAGTCCAGAGGGCGGTGGCCGTGTCCTCAGGGGACGTCTCCGGAGCCCGTGGGGCCGTGGAGGGCATCCTCATCCAGCAAGTGTTCGAGTCAGGTGGGTGCACAGGGTGGGGCCCAGCCTGCCCTGGGGGGAGGGACTTTGCCCTTTGTTTGCATCTTGCTGGCCCCAGAGCACACGGGGAGGCAGCCAGTGTCCTGTGTGCGACTGCAGCCTCAGGAGAGAGGGATGGACAGCGGTCTGACCCTGCCAGGTCATCAGTCACCCCCTGAGGAAGTCCTGCCTGTGTGCTCTGACCTGTTGGGTGCCTGCTCCACTCCACTGGCCCCAGATTCCCTGGCACCTCCCCCCGACACCTCTTGTCTGGTCTCACATGCTGGCATTGGGATCCAGCCCTGCCGACTGTGCAGTCACCAACATCTCTGACCAGGACCCAGCAGGGCTGCTGGTGGCCCAGGTGTCACACTGCTGACTCCACAAACTGCCACAGACAGGGTGGTGGCAAAGTGAGGCATGGGCGAGGCCGCCTCTCTCCCTCCTTCCTGCTCCTCCAGGGCCTGGTGCTGCCCGCTTCTGTGCCCTTGCTGTGGTGGGGTGCCCAGGCTGTGGTCCCCGCCTGGCCGCACGTGGCTATCACTCTCTGGTCCTCTCCTTTGTAAGGACATCAGTTGCTGGATTTAGGGTCCAGTATGATTTCACCAGAACCTATGACATCTTCACAGACCCTATTTCCAAATAGTTTGTACACTGAGGTTGTGGGGGGACAGGGATGCGGATCCCTGCGGTTTTGTAGAATCTCTCTCTGCACCCAGCCCTGGGCCTGCGCTTGCTGCAGTGTTGGGGGTGTTTAAGAAGTGCAGATTATCTCTGCCTGAGGCCCCACCGTGCTGGCAGTGCTGCAGGAGTTGGGAGAGCCCAAGATGTTCCCCCAACATCTCCTCCCAGGGGGCTCCAAGAAGTGTGTCCAGGTTGGGGGGGAGTTTTACACCCCCAGCAAGTTGGAAGACCCTGGTGGCAGCAAGAACAAGACCCGTAGTGGCGGCGGAGCCCCAAAGCCTCTGGTCCGGGCCAAGGGAGCCCAGGGCTCTGACCCTGTAAGTGCTGCCCTGCCCACTCCTGGGAAGGCCCCAGCCTGGGCATCTTCCCCCCATGACAGTGCTGCCCCTCACTGCCCCACTGCTGACGCCCTCCCAGGCCGGAGGAGAGCCGCGGCTCAGCCAGCAGGCCGGCGTCCCCACCACTGCAGCCCTTGCCAGCGAGCCCCAGCTCCACCAGGTAATGAACACCCTCCCCACAGGGACCTCTCCCCCCTCCCGGGCACTAGGTTCCCAGAGAGCCATCCGTGCCCGCCCTCTTCCTCCTCCCCTTCCTCGCCCTGGCAATTATTTTTTTTCTGGTAAACCACAATTGTAAAATTTCAAGAAACATGGAAAAAATGAGGTTTTTCCCAGGATTTAAAGCCACAGATCATGGTCCGGATTGTGCTGAGCCTCTCACTGGGCTGGGATGTGGGGTGCGGTGAGCTAGTGCTGGGGAGTCCCCAGGGATGGCCAGCTTGTCTGGTCTCAACACTGTCTCTGGACAAGGTGGAACTGCTGTGGCCTGTGCCTGGGCGGGACCTGGGTGGGCAGGGGTCAGGCAAGGTGACCATGGTGGTCATGGTTACAGTGCAGGGCTAGCCCAGCCTGGCTGCCCAGGGACCTCTGAGAGCGTGGCGGGCACCATCTGGGGAGCGGTGAGGGGAGGGTGGAGGGTCAGGGAGAGACCTGCAGGTGCCTGTGGCTGAGAGGCAACACCCTGGCCCCAGCTTTCCTCCCTGAAGGGCTGGCCTGGCTGCTGTCTGGGAAGGTGGGGAGGGGAGGGTCTGGCTGGGCCTGCAGGGGGCGCTGCGGGGGTCTGCTGGGCACAACCCGCCCTGGGTCTGCATGGGCAACTGTCTCCTGCTCAGAAGAACGAGGACGAGTGTGCCGTGTGCCGGGATGGAGGAGAGCTCATCTGCTGTGATGGCTGTCCCCGGGCCTTCCACCTGGCCTGCCTGTCCCCGCCCCTGCGGGAGATCCCCAGGTGAGCAGCACCTGTCACTAGCACAGCCCCTGTGCCAAGACCGCTGCCCACCAGGCCTGATGGGGAGGAGCCCAGGAGGTGTGGGCTGGGAGCAGAGGCCACGGAGGTGCACACCCGAGGTACCTGTGGGAGCCCCCAGCAGGGCACAGGTTCCCTCTCCCTCCTACTCTGCGGCCTTCTGCCCACTGGGCACAGCAGACTCGGGGAGGGGCTTGCAAGGACCCAGAGGCCTGAGTTCCAGCCCGAGCACTGCCACTACTGCTGTGACCAGGACCAGGAGCTGTAGCTCCTTCGCTGTCCCCTCTGAGGCTGTCACTCCTGCGTCCCCTTCTCCCGCCTGGCCTGTCTTCCCTTCTGCTGCATACCAGTCCCCTGGGGCTCCTGGGTGGCCCAAGGGACAGACTGTCCAGCCGGGGGCGGGTTGGGCCTGACAGGCAGGCATAGGTCACTGTGGCTTACTGGGCATGGGGAGTTGTCAGGCACACTGGAGAAGTGTTGCATGGGGACACTGGCCACAGCTGGCCAGGACACCCCACCAGCAGTAAATACCCCTCCCCGGGGCTCTCCTGTTCATTGGCCCTTGTGGTCCAGCTTGCTCCCTGCCCAGGCCTCAGTTTCCCCATCTCTGAGGGAAATGGTGACATGCAAGAGCCCCTGTGCCTTGTGAGTCTATGGTCTGTGGTCTCTGCTCTGTCTTGCACGCCTGTGACCCATGACCACGGGAGCAGTGGCACCTGGAGGTGCTCGTGCTGCCTACAGGGGAGAGGCCAGCAGGTGCCGGGCCAGGCCCAGAAGCCCCGGCCCCCAGAGCCACCCACAGAGACCCCGGTACACAGTCCTCTCCCTGGCTGGGTCACCTTCCTGTCCTGTCTCCCCTGGAGTGCTCCCTCCTGGCCATGTCCTCCTGATCAGTCCCTGCTCTGTGTGAGCCCAGCCCAGGGCTTCCTACAGGGGTGAGGCCTGCCTCGAATATCCCCCTCCTCCCTGCACGGGCACAGGGGATGGACCGTGGCCACTGCTGGCCTTCTCCGGTGTCTGAGCCTGCACCATGACACACACCCTGTCCTATGCCCAGTGTTTGCCTTGGTAGCCCTGAGGCCACAGCCCCCTCTTAGATGCAGAAAGGGCCACGAGCCTGGCTGGGCATCCTGCCTGCTGGGCTGCTGGGCTTTTCCAGTGGCGCCCAGTGTGGCATCCCTGCCCCTCCCCTGCCCTTCCCCAGCTCTGAGCTCCATGTCCTTGGGGTCCTGGGCTCCAGGCTGTGCCAGGCGGCAGCCCAGTGGTCCTCTGAGGGCTCCCTCTGGGTTCCAGGTCCCCCAGGGGCCTCAGGCCTCCAGCGAGGATGTGGGGCCCCTGCCCAGGGAGCCCCACTCGGACCCTTCTCTCCCCTACACGCACTTGCTGGCCCTGCCTCCTGCAACCCCCCTGCCCGTGCTGGAGCCCTCAGCCCTGCGCCCCCTGCTGAGTGCCGTCCCTGAGGGGCAGCAGGTAAGCCGGGCCAGCAGGGCTGGGCTCAGTGTGCTGTCCCAGCTCAGGACCTCAGTACTTAGGATAAGGCTGAACAGGAGGGGCCTGCTGGGCCAAAGGGGTGCAGAGGGTTGGGATCTGCGGGTCTGAAGCGGGCAGAGAGGAGCTGGGAGTGTAGGACTGTGGGCAGGGCACCAAGTGTGTGCGTGCCTATGTGCGAGTGTGTAGCTGGAGTGGGGGGTTCCTGGATGGCTTCCCCCAGGGCCACACATTCTCCCATTGCTTGGAAACCCCCACCCCAGCTCCAGCCTGGGTTTTACCCCAACCCTGACCTGAGGCAAGGGTAAAGCCAGGGAGGTCCCATAGTCAGGAGCCGCGTGCCCTGTCTCCCTCAGCCCCTCCTGTCTAGTCGGGGGGCAGCACAGTTCGGGGTGCACTCTTGGGGCCTCCAGGCCATGTCCTCAGCCTGGAGCTTCCCGTGAGTGCAGCACAGCTCCTGGATGGCCTGGGACAGGTGACGTGGTGCGCAGGGTGTGGGTTCTGAGCCCAGGGCCCTGCCTGCTCCTCAGCTCACCTGTGCTGTGCCCTGCAGGGCTGGGCACCCGGCGCGAGGTGTGGGGTGTGCGGGGATGGCACGGACGTGCTGCGGTGTGCGCACTGCGCTGCAGCCTTCCACTGGCTCTGCCACTTCCCGGGGATCACAGCGCGGCCAGGGTGAGCACTGGGGGCCGGGAGGAGCAGGAGGCTCCCCACATCACCCCTCCCCCACCCGGGGCCGCTTCCACCCCAGGCCTCTTGTTCTCCCCCAGGACCAGCCTGCACTGCAAGGCCTGCTCTGGAGACCAAGCCCCCGGGGAGGCTGTGCCTGCCTCCAGCCCCCTGCATACCCTGGGGCTGCCCAAGGTCAGCCCGGGACTGGAGGTCCTGGGGTCTGAAGGCTCTGGAGGGCTGGGGAGCGCATGTCTGTTTTAAGAATTTCAATCTAAGTCCCCTTGTTCTATCTAGAAGGCCATCAGGACAGGAAGCCTAGGGGTCCCAGTTGGGCAGCCCTGAGCTCCGTTCCTAGCCTACACATGGCCTGGAACCACGGCCCTAGCCCTGTCCTGTGCAGAGATGCACTTCTGGGTTTCCAGTGGGGCACAGGCTGGGTCGACCTTTACCTTCCCTGGGTTCCAGGTGGACGACAGCCATGCTGGCCAAGAGCCTGTCCTACACCGAGAGAACCTGGAGTCCCTCCTCAGCGAGGTACTATGTCACCAGCAACCAGGCCTCATGTGGGCACATGGGGCGCTTCAGCCACGGGGCTTCTCAGGGATAGAAACCAGGGCCATGGCTCTGTGGCTTCCCAGGGGCTTCCTGACCCTGCCCACCATGATTCTCTACCCTTGCTGGTGCACCTGTGTCCCCAGGCCCTCAACACCAGTGCCAGGCAGCTGGAGCCCCGACTTCCACCCAGGTAGCCAGGCCAGGCTCCTACCTCTGCCCTTTAGGCTGTCCACCCTAAAATGGACAGGTAGAGTTGTCAGGAGGACAAACTGCCCCAGGGCTCCACACCGCAGGTGGCCAACACACGCCCTCCTGTACATGCAGCGTGGCATCTCAGAGGCTGCTGACCACAGGGCTCACCCCCAACAGGATGGGTGTCTATAGAACCCCAGGGCCTGAAAGGGGCAGGCGCTTTGGACCTGATAAAAGCGTCAGAGGTCTGGGGTGTGGGGCAGGTACCTGGGAAAATGGGGGACCTGATGACCTCCCACCCTGTGAGAGGGGGGAGTCAGGCCGCAGAGCAGGAGGAGAAGAGGGTTGATCAGGAGGAGGCCACCCAAGGGGCAGACCGGCCTTGGGGTCTGCACCCCATGAGTGCCATGAGGGGCGCTGGGAGAGGCTTCCACTTGAGCGATGTCCTGCAGGGCCTCAGACCTCTATTCCCCTTTGAGTTAGTGTCAAGTAGAGTGGTGTTTTGGGTTACTGTTCCGGTCCTGTGGATGCAGGTGGGGTGGGCGCTGTCCTGGGGCACCTGCCCGGTGTGACTGAACCTGACACCCCCGCAGCACTCCTTCGACGGCATCCTGCAGTGGGCCATCCAGAGCATGGCCCGCCCACTGGCAGAGGCGCCGTCCTTCTCCTGACTGCGCAGTGGACCCCGCCCTGAACCCACATCCTCACACCTGGAGACCCTGCACACTCACTCCGGCACCCAGCCACTTCTGCAGACTCCCCTGGGGTGGGACACAAGGTCATGTGTGCCCTGAAATTAAAATCACTTCTGGCGTTTGAGGTCCTATGCGGCAGGTGCATGTGTGGGGCTTCTGTACGCCAGGGGCTGTGGCCAGGCTGGTTTCCCTTGTGATAGAAGGAAGGACTGGGTGCAGGAAGTACTCTGTGCTCCGGGGGGCATCGAGGCCCTGGCTGTGGTGCCCACGGCTCTGTGAGAGCCCAGTTTCCCCTGGTAATCGAGATCGGTTTCCCCCCACCAACACTGTGACTCCCACTTCAGCTTGTGTCCTAGGAGGGATGAAGAGGCCAAAATGACCACAGGGAAGTCTTAGCATCCAGTTCAGCGGAGTCACTGTCGTGCTTCCTGGTATAAGCCTAGGACTGGGGATGTAGCTCAGTGGCACAAGCGCCTGCCTAGCAAGCACAGGGTCCTGAGTTCGATTTCTGGCATCAAAAAAAAAAGAAAGCCTTGCCCTCTATAGAGGAGGCAAGACTTCTAGGCTGGCAGAGCACAAGGTCACAGGAATGCAGAAGAAAGGTTTTGCTGGTGGGTCACTGGGGATAGTGGTGAGTAGCATTCCCACTTCCATCCCTTGACGCGTGGCTGTGGGAGACCCCATACCACATACTGGGCTCTGACAGAAGCCAAATGCAGCCTTCTAGCCTCGCCCCAGCCTTGCAAGCTGTTGTCAGCTAGTTGGCACTGTCATGCAACTTCCAAAGGCCATTCTACGCACTTGCCCATCCGGCTGCGTCTGGAGGGTGGGAAAATGGTAAGACCAGTTCGAGCCAGTTGCCATACTGTGTTGGCTGTGAGGGGCACCCCTTGATCTGGAGGAACCTGCAGCAGGGCATGGTGGCACCTGGCTGTAATCCTAGCCCTCAGGAGGCCGGGGAAAGAGGATTGAAGTGGGATTGAGGTCAGCCTGGGCTACACGGTGAATTCAAGGACACCCTGTCCAGCCCCCCCAAAAGACTCCACAAAATAAATAAATAAAAATTTTGTCCCTAAGCACAGTGACATTCTGAGGGTCTGAGGATGAGGGCTCCAACACAGAGATCTGGGGCAGAGTGGGGGACAGGGTTTTCTGGACCAGACTCGAGTCAGGCCCTCGGGGGTTCTTGACTTGGCCTTGTCCTTGGCCCTTGTGGTTCAGTTTTTCCCATTTCCCCTTAGCTGACCAGATTCCTCCTTCCCACCCTGGAAAGCCCATCACGCTGACCTGATCTTTCAGGGTTCTGTCCAGTCGGCTTAGCCACAGTCCGTACCCCTGCCACCTCCTCCTGATGCTGCGTGATTGACTCCAGGCCGTGGGTGTGGCCAGCAGAGAATTGCAGGTGTACACGCACGCACGCGGTGGTAAAGGAAAAGCAGCTGCCTTTACTGAAGGTGACTGGGAGGTGACAGGACTGGAAAGGTGGCTCTGGGTCGAGGGAGTAGGCAGAACTGAGATAAATCAGGTTTTCAGACTTTGAAAGATGTGCACCCAGCCCTGGGGCCTGTCAGTGGGTCTCTGGATATGATTGACAGGTGCTAGGTCACCCTTTGGCATGGTTTGAGTAGGGGCCACAGGGTCTAACACAGGAGCTCTGGCCCAGCACTTCAGAGATCCCCTGGGTCTTTGATATTCTCATTTCTGCTTCTCTTGGGACACTGGAGGCAGGCTTGGGCTGGGTGCTGCCCAGACTGTGGTGGGTGGAGGGGTGTTCTCCCAGCCCCTGCGGTGCTGCCCGTGCCATTCCCAGTTCCCCCCCAACCCCACCCCACTTGTCCTTGCTGGATTTAGAGCTGAGTTCAGTCTCTTCTAGGGCAAGTCTCACTGAGAGCAGTCTCTGTTGAATAAAGTCTGTCCCACCCCCATCTGTTTATTATGAGACAGGATCTCATTTTCTTTGTCATCCAGTTTGGCCCAGAATTCTCATTTCTCCTGCCTCAGCCTCCTGACTAGGATTATAGGTGTGCACCACTGAGACGGGAGATTAGGGTGTGCAAAACAGGTTGAGGATGTAGGTGTGACTTCTAAGTACAAAACCCCAGGATGCCTGCATAGAATAGTCCCCAAAGCCCTGCCCATGCACCCAGCAGAGAGAGCTGTCTTCAGGTCCTCTCTAGGGACTGGGCAGGTTTCCCGCTGGGGCCTGGACCTGACCGCAGCCTCGGGTGGGAGACACAGAGGAGGGCAGCACAGCGCTTGGGGCTGCTGTGTTCCCCGGCGCCGGGGTCTGTTCGCAAGTGGTGCTATGATCGCTTGGCCCTAACTCGCTCTGCAGAGCCTATTTCTCTTCGTACCTTTAGTAAATGCAAAAGCTCGCTACCTTTTCCTCTTGTGGTGACCATTCCTTGCTCAGGACAGAAAGAATCTAGAAATCACCTTGAGCAGGAGGCCAGCACGCAGGTTGCGGTAACACCGCCAGGCCCAGCTGCGCTTTGGAGTCTTTGGCGATTGTTGTGCATCCTTTTTCATTAGCAGGGGACACAAGGCAGCCTTGACCCCTACATCAACTCTTCCTGTCTGCAGGAGGCTGCCTGATCCACAGGTGTTGGGGAAGGGAGGTCACTAGTGATCTGTCGGTTCTGCCTGAGGCGCCTTCCTGGGATCCTCAGGTTCTGCCCAGGTCCTTGTGGACAAGTAGGTGAAGAATCTGGCAGTGCTGACAAGCCTGTGGGCTCAGAAAGGATTTCAGGAAACCATCAAGATAGCAGATCAGGGTTGGAACTCCTGGCAGGAAGCTTGATCAGATTAAAAAGATTCTGCATTCCTCACAGACCCACCCTGTGAGCAGGGTGCACAAATTACTCAGCTGCTAGCCTGGTGATCCCGAGGTTTAAAGGAGGCCTTGGCTCATCTGTGAATTCTCAGGGGCCTGGGAGTTGCGGTGCCCTGTGCTGCCCCCTCCCTCCAGGGTCCGCTGCTGCCTGCTTTGGAGTGTCACAGGGGACCTAGGGACTGGCCACCCCCTTCCTGCCTGCGGCTGCCCTCTTTGTCCTGGCTTTGAGCTGCAGGGTGGGGGAGCCCGAGGGAGGCGTCAGCTGGTCCTGCCCTGCCCTAAGAACGCAGCCTCAGCTCCGTCTCCTCGCTCCTTGCTGCCCCTTGCTGCCTGGGCACAGGCCCCTTCACGATCCCGCCTTCCTGTTCTGCTGCTCCCTGACACGCAGGTGGGCGCAGAGCCTGCAGCAGCGAGAGCCTAGAGGCCACCAGGGGCTGCAAGCGGCACTCACCAAATTCCTGAAACAAAATAAATAGACTCAGTATTTTTCTAGCTTTTTTTTTTTTTCTGTCTTTTTGAGACAGGGTCTTGCTATGCAGTTCAGGCTGGCCTAGAGCTCACTTTGTAGCCCAGACTGGCCTCGAACTTGCAACGATCCTCCTGCCTCAGCATCCCAGAGTACTGGGATTATAGGCGTGCTCCACCATGCCCAGCCAGCATCTTTTTTCAAATATAATTTTACTTTAAAGGAAAAAAACCCAGAAATAAAATTTCAAAACAAGATAATAGGAGGGTAACAATGGTTAATATATTGTGTATTGCTATCATTCAATTAGTTACACAGAGTACAAGATATCAGCATTTAACTGTCCAAACAATACTAGCACAAACCTTTTTAGTGAACTAAGAGAAATTAGTAGTATAACTGTTCTAACTATCATATATATATATATATATATATATATATATATATATCTTTTTATTTTTCTCTTCCTTCATTTTCTCTCTTTTCTCCACTACCCAACCAGGTTTCTCCCCATTTTACAATATCTATTGTGCATTTTGGACCTTATTTACTCTTTCAGCTTCTCACACTAGGGAGAAAATACAACGTTCACACATGTGCGTCTGGTTTACTTCACTTATGAGTGTGGTCTCAAGTTGCATCCATTTACTTATAAAAGTCTCCAGTTTATCCGTCCTGATGGCTGAGTACTACTCTGTGATATAAAAAGACTACACTTTTTTTACCCATCCCTTGGTTGATGAGCATTTGTTTCCAAGATTCAGCTATGACAGATTGTGCTGCTATAAACAATGGGTGCACATATATGGCTGTGATGTGATGTTTTTAATTCTTCTGGGAAGATACCCAGGAGGAGAATGGCTGGGTCAAGTGGGACCTCCAAGCCTAGTTTTCTGAGGAATCTCCACACTGATTTCCACAGTGGTTGCACCAGTCTACACTCCCACCAGCAGTAGAAAAGGTTTCTTTTCCCCTACAGCCTCGCCAGCATTTGTTATGGGTTGATTTCTTGCTGACAGCCATTCTTTCCAGGGTGAGATGGAATCTCAGTGTTGTTTTAATTTGCATTTCTCGCATGACCAATGATGTTGAACGTTTTTTCATGTATTTACTTGCCGTTTGCATTT